>CAHIKZ030001019.1:725000-815000 GCA_903632075.3 Acanthosepion pharaonis | reverse complement strand
AATTTCTATCTTACTGTCCACCTTCAATATATAGAAAATTACTTTCTACCAGGAAGGAATCATGAATCTACCTCAAAAGATGATATACATTAGTGGAACAGAACGGTACATTTGTGGTTGGATAAATCTACATTCCAATATCTAAACTGTTACACAGGAAAAAAGTGTTGCTGCCGACACTTGAGTTTGAACATAGATCGCCAGTGAACAAACACAGGCGATCCAGTTATTAAATTAAGAAGACCACGTGACCATAGAGGAAACGCATATCTGTAGCAAATAACTGACACCTAACGATCATTATTTTTATTCTATCCTCTATTACTAATCGGACCACCAATTCGAGTCTATCTTCTATTACTATACGGATCGCTACTCTCTGTATTATTTCACTATAGGGATTACTATTCGAACGAGTATTTTTAAGCAAGTACTATTAGTTCGAGTGAGATTCGAAGGTGTCTGACATCAGTATTATTCAACGGCGTACTACAGTTATATCTGCGATTAAATAGTCTCTACTTCAACGAGCATCACAAAAGTGGCAACGATAAATTGTTGGCATCAAAAAAGTGAGAACGAGTATTTGTTGGCATCACAAAAGCGGCAGAGAGTATTTGTTGGCATCACAAAAGTAGGAACGAGTATTTGTTTCATCACAAAGGTGGCAACGAGTATTCATTGGCATTACAAAAGTTACAACGAGTATTCGTTGGCATCACAAAAGTGACAATGATTATTTTTTCGCATCACAAAAGTGACAACGAGTATTCGTTTGCATCACAAAGGTGGCAGAGAGTATTTTTTGGGATCACAAAAGTTACAACGAGTATTTTTTGGCATCACAAAAGTTACAACGAGTATTTGTTGGCATTACAAAAGTAGGAACGAGTATTTGTTTGCATCACAAATGTGGCAACGAGTATTTGTTGGCATCGCAAAAGTGGCAACGAGTGTTTTTTGGCATCACAAAAGTTACAACGAGTATTTGTTGGCATTACAAAAGTAGGAACGAGTATTTGTTTGCATCACAAATGTGGCAACGAGTATTTGTTGGCATCGCAAAAGTGGCAACGAGTGTTTTTTGGCATCACAAAAATTACAACGAGTATTTGTTTGCATCACAAATGTGGCAACGAGTATTTGTTGGCATCACAAAAGTGGCAACGAGTGTTCATTGGCATTACAAAAGTTACAACGAGTATTCGTTGGCATCACAAAAGTGAAAACGAGTATTTGTTGGCATCACAAAAGTGACAACAAATATTTGTTGGCATCACAAAAGTGACAACAAGTATTCGTTGGCATCACAAAAGTAGCAACGGGTATTTGTTTGCATCACAAAAGTGACAACGAGTATTCCCTGGCATTACAAAAGTGGCAACGAGTATTCGTTGGCATCACAAAAGTGCCAACGAGTATTCGTTGGCATCACAAAAGTGGCAATGATTATTTTTGGCATCACAAAAGTGGCAATGAGTGTTTGTTGACATTACAAAAGTGTCAAACGAGTGTTCGTTGATATCCCAAAATAAATAATGTCTTCAGATTTAACTTACGATCCAATATCTTATTTCATGTGTAGTTTCTCTTCAAGACATGAGCATGCACGGCTCTCCACAACTTTCTTGTTCTTGTAAATCTTAGCAAAGTTTATATTTTCACCATCGATTGCAATGCCTTTTCCGAAATTCATTTGCTCAAATCTGCTCGATACGTTACTTCCTCATACCTTCAATATATTCAACAAATGTCAAATTCCCCAAAGCCATCTTTCCATCTCATGGGACCAAGAAATGTCAGCTATCTAAGATTCTAAGACCGAAACTGAAAGAGCTATTTGCAATTATTTTATTTTCTCTATTCTAAGTAATCCATAAATCCTTTTTTCAGGTGTGTGAATGAAAGATAACATTGCGAATTATAGTAACATTTGAAAATGGAATCAAAACATTATATCAAAATAAAAATTAGTGAAGAAAATAGATATAACCTTGACATTTAAATTCCGGTAAAAAAATGTTTTGTCTGTCATCAGATATAATGCAAATATTAATATACAGCATATGGCTATTATACAACGTAAATTTATTTCTAATAATTTTACTATAGACACCTATTGCAAAGTGTTAAGTTGGATGTACGATGGAAGGTCCTTTTTTAATCTTTTCGTGTAATATTCTAAAGAAGAAATAGAATTTTTATTTCTTACTCCGACAGATTGTTATCTCTTTAAACGTTATTTTTAGTGGATACTCTTATTTGAATAGACGCTCCGTTCATATTAGAACGTCTAATCAAATATGAGCATCCACTAAAAATAACGTTTAACATGATATACATATTTTCGTGTATAAATGTATAGGAACCCCACAAGGAAGGAAATTAATTCGAAATTTACTGACAGAAGACCTGTATAATATATATAATGAGACAGAATTGTTAATGGTTTCTTTTTTACAATAGAAATGTAACTGAAGAAAAAGAAGAAAGATATTGCCAATTGTCTAGAATGAAAACAAAGATTGCTTACAGAAGAACCCTATAATATGTATGACGCATTCTAATATTTAAGTAATCCACTTGGAAAATACGATGTTCATCAGGAGAGAGTAAAGGCAGTGGGTACAGATGAAATCAACGAATAGCCAACCAAGAGAGTTTCAGTAAATGGATGACAGGACAAGGATTAGAAGATAACACTTATGTGTATTATTTTGCCTGATTCAGCTGCAGCAAAACACTCCCAAATCATAATGCTTTCACCGCCATGTTTAAATATTGGTAGCAAATTCTTTGCTTCAAAAGCCGTATTAAGAGCCCGTCAGATATACCACCTCCCAAAGAGCGCTAGTTTGGATTCATCTGACTATAAAATCAACAATTGCGTCCCTGGATAATTGCGTACCTCTGATATTTTTTCTTTAAATTTACCATATTTGTTAAAGTGTTGTTTAATATAGAAATTTGCACACCAATACCTTTAATGACTCGAAACAAGCAGAAAGGTAGTTATCATAAATTAAGAAAAAAAAAAGAGAGAGAGAAAAATTCTTTTTTAAAGCAAGATAAACTTAATCAAGCAGTTTCAGTTCACTCCAGCAGTGCGTACAACAGACATCTTTTTGATTCTGGATTTTATAATTATATCTTTATTTGGAACCCATGGCTTTAAATCAAATCCTGGTGGGAAAATATTTATCGACGAGGAAAATTACAGCTATCATTATCATTAAAAAATGTTGATGTAACAAAAACATAGAAGCGATGCGCAGAGCGATCTTGCAACACTGTTAATCTTTTAAACAAAATTTTAAATAAAAACTTTTAATTTTTTTATTTTATTCTTTTAAAATTTATGATTACTACCTATGTTCTTTTTATGGTTATTGCTTTTAAAAACTTCAAAAAACTTATCAGAAATACGCAATTACCCAGGGACGCATTTGCCTAGGATCGCAAATGTCCAGGGACGCAATTGTCCGGTACGCAATTGTCCAGGATGCAAATGTCTAGTCGTACGCAGCCGTCCTAGAACTCACCTATTGTTCCTCCCCAAAAGCTCTAGTTTGGTCTCATCTGACCATAAAATCTTTTACAAGAATGTTTCTGGCTTATTAATATGTCATTTGGTATAGTTGAGGTGAGCATGCTTGTGGTATTTCGTAAACGGTGGCTTTTTCTGGGCATTCTGCCATGAAGATCGGCATTGTTCAGATTTCGACGCACTGTAGATGTATGCACATTGATTCCGACATTGGCCAGTGAGTACTGGAGAACCGCAAATGTCACAGCAAGATTTGCTTGGGCTTGCCGAACTAGATCTCTACTTGCTCTTGAAGATATTTTTTTTTTGCGGACGGGATGTTTTTGATTGTGTTGCCCCTATAGCAAAGATCTCCTATTTATAAATAATTTGTTGCACAGTGAAGAAGTGCACTCCAAATTATTTTGATAGCTTTTTGTAGCCTTCTCCATCATTATAGGTTTCAACTATACGATTATTTAAAGCTTCGCGATGTTCTTTTGATCTTTACATATATATTTTTTCAATGTAGGCTCTAACTACACCATTTTGCATATACACTGAGTCATATTGTTTGACTGCAATATACACGCTTACCCCAAGAAATGAACACGTGTCATTTTGACTTTTACATGTGCACAAAAAATGATTTGCACTGGCAACCATGTAAAACAAAAATACAGAGCATAAATGTAAGGGTTCACTTACTTTTGCATATCTTAAGTTTTGATTTTTAAATAATATTTTTTATTCCAGATTGATAAAGAATCTTTGAAAGTGGTTGTAATTGATTTAATAAAGGCTTTTCTTAATGAATATGTAGTTCAATTAAGATTTGTTGATTATCTGGAAAAAGAGACAATTATTTTAAATATTATCTTAAGGGTTCACTTACTTTATCACAACACAATATATATATATACATACATACACACACACACACACACACACATATATATATATATATATATATATATATATATATATATACGTTCAAAGTGCAAGTTTCGTTGTTCTACCAATTCATCAGGCACAAATTATTATTTTGATTTACTTACCTGTGTATGCACGCTAAAACACGTATACACGGTTGCTAATATCTAGTTATTTGATTTATCCACGACAATACATATATATGTAAATATATATGTGTGTTTGGGTGTGGGTGTGTCTGTGTGTGTGAAAGCATGTCTGTGCATGTGTGTGTTTGAGTATGTGTGTGTGTGTGTGTGTGTGTGAAAGCATGTCTGTGCATGTGTGTGTTTGAGTATGTGTGTGTGAGTATGTGTGTGTGTGCGCGCGCACGCTCGTTTCTATATGATTAACAGATTTTTTTTTTTTAATCCAGAAGTTTTATTACTTGAAACGTTCTTATCGTGGGGGGACTTCTTATTTTAAATGGACACCTCATTTTTATTCCTTAAACACTGTCCAATACGTCTTTCGTCCTTCGCATTCAAGAAAACTTAGTAAAGAAAATGCGTTCCTCGATAGAGATCGAACCCCTTTGTAAGGGAAAGCACTTTTTGAACAAGATTCCATTTTCACTCAAACAGATTATGTTCTCGAAAGATTCACATCTGCAAAGCAAAACCAAAGCAGTTTCTAAGGAATTAACGGCTTTATTTTTAATCACGTTTTCTTTTATAAGATTTCTCGAATGCGCAGACCTCTGTTTAATAAATAAATCTGTGGCATTTATTTCAAATACAATGTATCCACTATAATATCATTTGGTAATTATATTACAATATATAATTATATAATAATATATATAATTATTACAATATAATTATCAAATCCTCCTAATAATTACTATCTGTGTATATCCTCGCTTGAACCGGCTTCTAATGCTCTATAGTGCGCGGCTTGGTGAGAGTAGTCGTGGCTCCAGGGGACACAGTCCTATGGTTACAGAGAACTCAGGAGAGTTCCACCACGGAATATGTGAGCGAGCGGCGCTATATTGAGTCTGATTTGCAATCTCTTCGTCACCGAGGCCCGGTGGAAGAGTTGATGTTTGCTTTCGCACTGCTAATAAGTCCCCAATATAGGACGAAACGGCCGTTCAGTGCTTTCTGCATTCTGTTGAGGTTTCTATCAGACTCGACGAATTAATTAAATATATATATATATATATATATATATAGCGAACACACAGCTAAAAATCACATACACATTTATTACAAAAACCAAATGCACATTAATTACAAACAAGATGAATCTTTTCTAAGGCATATTATAAAGAAATATACTACTCCTATTGATCCGAATAAAAAAATCAAACTTATCTATTATAAAAACTTTAAGACAGTCAACCTTATCCTCAAAAATAACAACACACCAACTAAGTCAAAATTACAAAGAACGAACATTATCTATGAGTTCAAATGCCCTTTAAGGAACTGCGTTCCTCACCAAACCGGACTCATCAATAATTACATCGGCTACACAACCACATGTTTATCCAGACGCCTTACATTACACCTATCTGATCACAGTTCCATCAGAACACATTTAAACACACACTCAGATTTACCCGACACAATTAGGAACATACTAGTAGAAAACACAAATATATTAACTGCATCCACTTGCAAAAAAAGACTAAAAATAATGGAAGCTCTAATAATAAAAAAGAAAAAGCCAACTCTTAACAATATTAACTACGAACAAAGCCACAATGTGCTAACCGTATTCGGAAACTAAAAACATCACTACAACACACCGAACATACACAGAACACACACACTCTACTAAGCTGATAATCGAATCATCCTTGATAATGGCTAAAGGTATAGCCGAAAGCGCTCGGAAATACAGAACATTCGGACAGACCTTACACACTCTTTGTCCAGAAAAGAAAGCTCTTCTTAGAACACAAGAAAAATTAAGTAAAAAGCTCAACCGTAGTAACTTGTCTGTCGTTTTTAATGAAACATGCATATATATATATATATATATATATATATATATATATATATATATAAATTAACTGATTTAAAATATATATATGAAGTGTTTGAAGGCAAAACGCGATAAATCCAATTTCTTGAAACTAAGAAAAAGACTTTTTTTTTAGCTCTAATATGGTTCGGTATGACCCACTTTCTTCTTTTTTAAACATTGATATATCACAAGTTGACTACAAAAAGACAAATATTTTAAATCTAAATTTGACTGTAAAAGTATATTTTTAATTGAAAGCGTTTTTTTTTTTTTTTTTTTGCAAAATCTGATAAATCCACAAAATGCCTTTTTGCAAAAGCCGATAAAACCATTATATTTTTATAAACTATTTTTCTACTTAAAATAAGACAAAATATTGATAAAAAAAATAAGACATTTGTGATAAGAAAGCGTAGATATACGCATATGTATTACCGAAAGTGTGATATGGGGGACTACTTGACCACATCTAAAGATTATATCTCTCAACTACAGCCCCGAAAATTAGGGAAAATGCGCATTTTTCGGATGATTTTTTTTATTTGTACTGTTTCTGAATGTGATATATCCTCTCCCCACCCATATCACATCTTTTGGGTGGAATATAATTCTCCTGTATGCGAAATTCTGATGATACCTCAGAATATTTTTAAAACAAAAGAAATAGTAAAAAAACGACGTTATTTAAATTTAAAACTTGTTTATTTTACTGAATAATTCAAATTTTCTCCCTAAAAAATCGTGTCACTCTTCATTATTTAAATAATTAGCCTGTGTTAGTCTCTCGACACAAGGGTTTACTAGGTATGGAAGAGTTAGAAACATTACTAAGATGAAAGAACAAAGGAAGAGTAATTAAGAGAATGGTAGAAAGCGATTGACATTGCATTTAAATCTTTGCAGATAAAAGTTGGCTGGAAAAGCATGGCGCCAGAAGAGAGTTCCACAAGCAAGAATTGCAAGAAAAGAAACTGTTAGCATAGAAATTTATAGTTACAGCTAACCAACTCAACTTTAAACTGATGTGACATCGTCACTTGCCTCGTACTGTGCTTAAATCCAAACACACTATGTTGGAATTTTTGGGAGCCTTGGTGTACTAGTGAGCTAGCCAAAATGAGCTGACTCATTTTATAGTTCACCAATAGAAGGGTTAACCAATCAGAAGGCTCAAAATATTCAATGCGACGTGTATAAAGTCGGCCATGTTTTTTTCTGAATATTCGTTGTCAGCCTTTGATATCGAAGACTGAAGAATCACGGAACCGCTGCTCGTTAACACTCGTTAATCTTTAATGCTGTTTCATTGAACAGATTACGTACTACGCTGGATTCTATATTCATAGACTTGGCGGACATGGTCAACACTCTACTCACTTTGTGAGGAGCTTATCCGAACAATTACCATGAAAGTTTTTTTTTTCTAGAAAATGGAAAAGGAGACAACCTTACGGCGGTAGGAAAGGGACTGAAGCCGAGACGCCAGAACAGCGCCAGTAATATTGCAGATCCTTCTTCAGATTTTATCAAGAATCTCTAAATATATATCACCAGATCATATGTGTCAGCAGTTTTCGATGCATGGACGGATGGTAGACTTATAAATATGCAAGATAGATTCTGAAAAGAAAAAAAAATTGTTTAGCACGACACAGTGAACCAACCTTAGTAGCTGACCATGCTGATGAAGGGTGGTCTCTCAGATGATTAACAAGGAGCAGTTTAGTTTTGGAGACGTTAAATTTAACAAGTCATCCTTTGTCCAAGTTAACAACAGACTGAAGGTCGTTTTGAATATCAGCTGCCATTTTGACCTTATCAAACTGATCCGACTTACTGTCAAGACAAGTTGTGTCATCAGCGTAGATACCAAGTTTAGAGCTGATGCCATCGGGAATGTCATTAATGAAAATCAAAAACAAAGTAGGACCAATGATGGTGCCAGAGGGGAAAGTTGTATTAGCATGAAAGGAACTGGCTGTTCAGGAATACTTTCTTTTCATGATTTGATAAGAAACATTGATCCAGCTCAAAAATTTATCCGGAGATACCTCAACCCTTCAGCTTGTGGAGAAGACCTTTGTGCCAAACACTGTCGAAAACTACAGGCTTGCCGGGCTTCAGTTTTCTTATCTAGATCATGATAGACTCTTTCTCCATTTATCGTCAGTATATCAGTTGACCTGGAGAAACGAAAGCCATATTGCTTGTCTGAAGAAAAAAAAAGCTTAGCGATGTGAGATGATTATTCAGTTAAGCAGTGATTAGGGCTACAAGGAGTATCTCGAAAAGAGGTAGAAGGCTAATAGGCCAATAGTTGGAAGGGTCATCTGAGTTCTTAAAAACTATAACAACAGATGAGAACTTCTAGCTGGGAGGAAAGCAAGAGGTTTAAGGATGGGGCTTATTATACAGTTTATAGAGAACAGAAGCTATTTCGGAAGCTCACTTCTTAATGACTATTACAGGGATACAATCAGGTTCACATAGTTTGTGGGGATGATGATAGAAGAAAACATATAAAAGATTATATGTATATCACTCAACAGAGATTCAATTCTAGGTGGGAAGTAAGGCAGGGATAGTCCAAATGAGTCAAAGGGAAGGGTTTAAGGAGAATTTAAGGACGATACATTCCGCTTTATCGGGTAGATGATACTAACATTTGAAATTGATTGAAGAAGGGATAAATAGAGACCTTAGACTTATTTTATACACTATTAGAGAACGACCAGTAATCTCAAGATCCAAAGTTTTTAGATGCAATACGGTGATTCATTTTCTCAGCAAACAGAGACTTAGCTCCTTCGAGGACGTATTTACATTTATTACGAGCAGCAACGATTCCGTTGTGACGGAAGTTGTTCGGAAGTGGCACGTTATGCCGAAAATAGTGATTCCTGGGAGTTATAACGGCAGAGCATGCTGGTGTGAACCACAAAGAAGATTGAGATTTCAATTGATATTTCCGCGAAGGAATGAAAGCATCCATACCCAAGAATGAATCTCAGTGGCACAATTTTCAATTTGAAGGATACAAATATCAGCACAAGGAGGTGTCTCGAAGAAAATGACGGAGTGAGTCCCTATCATCATCTCGGCAGCGAAAAGAGGGTCTTATGAAGAGGAGGTTCCTGATTAAAAGATGATTGGAATATCTATATCAATAGATATTGCAGAATGATCCGAATTCCCAAGAGGACAGTGTTGCAAAGCTCGGCAAGAGCGAGGAGAGGTGGTAAGAAATAAGCCAAAAAAATAAGCCTCTTGTTCGGGTTTGATAGGAAAACGGGTAGGGAAATCTATGATTTGAGTAAAGGATTGAGCAATGGAAAAAATGCATGTATGAATACCGCCAATATAAGTGATATTAGAATGTTTAAGCCACGGGTCGGGGTAAGCATTAAAGTCACCGAAGACAAAGATCTTCTCAGATGGATGGAGATTTTTTTTTCAATATCCATGATAAGCTATAAAAGTAGCGAAAGTACTCTACTGTTTGCCAAGAGCTAAAGATGATAAAAATATATCTTTAAACTAAGCTGTATTTATGGGTTAAAATGCTCAATATCAGGAATAGAGTGTGTGTACATATAAAAGTAGACATTCAGGTCAACACCCAGCGGCAACTGTCATTTTCATGCTTAAATGCAATCTTCAGGTCATGGACACACACACGCATATATATATGTGTGTGTGTGCGCGCGCGTGTGCGTGTGTGTGTGTGTGTGTGTGTGTGTGTGTGTGAGTGAGTGTCAGTGTGAGGGGGAACTCGTTAAAAATTGTAGAAAAATTCAATAGATTTAAGTAATATCCCTACAAATTCCAATTCTCTGCGTAAATGTTATCACGTAGAAATCAACTCATTTTTGTGCAAAACATAGGCTCTAAATTCAAATTTTCAAGTTATTATTTATTAACCAATCTGTGACATTATTCCAAATGTCAATGCCAGCTTTGAAAAAGCAGATGACAATATTCTTTGTTGTTCTCTACAATTGAAAGCTCACCCTAGAAAATGATTAGCAATATTTTCCCTCCTAAAAATAGATATTAAAAAATTGGGAAATATATTTATTAACCAATAAACTTCTGAGTTTAGTAACTATAACTTTTAGTTTCTTGATCCTATTTTTTCTGATAAATGTCGTCGCGTAAATTCACAAAATCAGTTTTCAGTTTTTCGGTAAACCTTTGACCAGGGGTTTGTGCGTAATGCTGATTACTCACACCTTTCGTATAATTTATTATTCAACTTTTGGCATAATTATTGGGTACCTTCTCGCAAATAGCTTCTCGTTTTTAATATATAGTATTCAACAAGTAAACATACGAGAAAGAAGATATATAAACAAACTAATATTAGCAGTACTGAGTACAGTACTCACTGCTGGAAAATTGCATGCATGCATAAAACAACGCAAATGGATGAAAATCGTTATGTAGTCACTTACAGGTCTTCAATCATACCAATTTATTTCTGTTGTGTAATAAAAAAGAAAAACAAGATATTGAACTACGTTTGTGAGGGATTTGTTACTCGTTTCTTCCTTTCTTTCAAAATGAAAGAAAATAAAGATTGCTTATATACTTAGTAATAAAAATTATTTAAATTTGTAGAGTTATGTTTGAAGATTATTTCTTTTCTTCGCTTTTCACACGCTTGTTTTCATATACATACATATATACATATATACACTTATATATATGTGTGTAGGGGGTGAGTGTGCTATTTTAAGATATTAAAACAACATGTAAAAATCGCTACACAATTTCAGTCGTGTTTCGACGCATACCAATGCGTGATTTTAAATTACGGGTGAGTGGACAGTTAATGTGGTTTCAAAAAGAAAATACATCATCTTTTTTTACGAAAAAAAATTGATATAATGCTTGATGGCATTATATCAACCAATCAGACGGCCAACTTTCTCATGAAATAAAAGCGGAGGGGTAAAGACGTAATTTAACCTAATGCAAATTTTTTATATGCTTTGTGGATTCCTACATATTTTTTGTAGTTGATAAATAAGAGGCTTCTTTAAGAAACTAGAAAATAATTCAAACGTATAGAATTATTTGATAAATTAATATGAAACCGTTAAATAATGATCCTTCATATAAGATGTTAATAATACCAACCAATCAATGTTAAATGTCAACAATATTAACTAACTACCAGTACATCCATATAAGATGTTAATAATGCTAACAGGAGATTGATACAGAACTATATTAAATCCAAATTAATCTTACAACTAGAGAAATAAGTCATATATGTCGCAACGAAGTTTAATTAAAATATAAGAAAAATCATTATCAAATTCTAAAGTTTAACTAAATTGTAAGGTAAAAGGTAATTTATGTGTACAATTTAACATTAATTCGTTTTTTGATTTAATAAGGATCTATCTATCTATCTATCTATCTATTATCATCTATATAAAATATATATAAAAAAAATACGTCAGACGTTTCGGTCAAATTCATAAAAGATCAATTTAACCATTAATTTTTTTTTAAAAAGATTTAATAATAACGTATTCCTAAAAGTTCGTGATTTTTTAAAATTCCTGTATTTCAATAGCCTGCAATCTTCCATGTTGTAAAAACGAATTTAGGTTTGTGTTTTCAATAGACAGTTATAAGCAATTCGTTTTCGCCCATGTGACTACGGCGAACGTTAAACGGAAAGCTGATCTTTTCATTATCTGTTTTAATAAGACTATGTCCATCGTTTTTTCATATTGAACTGAATTTGTATTTTAATGAATTTTGTCTTGAAAATGGTTTATTAAAACCGAAACGTCTGACGTCGACAATTCTTTCATTTTAACTACATTTATGGATTTTTTGTTTGTTTTTCAAAATTTCTACATTCTGTCGGATTTTATCCATTTACACTTGCTTATATATATATATATATATATATATAATTTTTTCTTTAATAAGATTTCTCGAATAATCAGGCCCGTAGAAGAAAATAAATAAATATACTGGTTAATAAATAAACGGAACGGCTACTCAAATAAGAGTATCCAATAAGGTTTAAAGTGATGAAAAACTCTCGGTTTTGAAAATAAAATCTATTACTTCGGAAAATTACTTTGTTTACGTTTGGATTCGAAACTGGACCGATAAGAAATTCTTGATGAATTTGAAATGAGAAGAATTTCGTTTAGAGGCACCGTGCCAACTTTGCTTGATTGGCATGGCTGCTTTTTAGCCGAGTCGGTTAAGGCACGTCGGATCTAACGAGTGTTTCAGTCCGCCCAAAAGGTCGCACATTCACACACAAATGCACAAACACATACACACAAACATACATACACACACACACACACACACACACACACACACATATATATATATATATATGTATGTATTTAGGAAATGGATTAAGACCAACATATTATTATTTTAAATTTATCTTTTAAACTTTATTTTTTTATGGATACTGATATATCGAGTAGCAACTCTGTTTTGTTTTTGTTTTTTTAATTAAACGGTATTTTTATCCAATTATATCTAAAGGCCGGAATATTCGCGAAATCTTCGAACTTGCATCCCCTATGGCAAACCGTCATTTGATCTGACGTGCCGAACCGCTCGGCCACGTAGGACTTACGGTCAAACAAAACCCGAATTGTGCCTTTTGAACACACACACTGATTTTCGAAACACCTGCTCTGTATCGTATCCTAATGTAAACAAAGACAATTTATTTTTAGGAAATGTATTAAGTCCGATATATTGTTATTTTTAATTTATTTCGTTTAAACGTTTTTTTTTTTTTTTATGGATGCTCATATTCAAGTAGAAGCTCTGTTTTCTAATTCGGCACTATTTTTAATCCAACTACATCTACCGGCCTGAACATTCAAGAAATCTCATCAGAAAAATAACTTTTAATATAAATAAATTAAGAATAACATATATATATATATGTGTGTGTGTGTGTGTGTGTGTGAACAAAGACAATGAAAAACTTCTCTCAGTCGAGGTCACGTTTTAAACGGAGCGCTGATCTTATAAAACTTTCAGTTATTATGTTTGGATAAGTCTTGTTCTTATGTACATCGTCTTTGTCATGTTGTATTGATAATGTTATATTTATGAATATGTCCTGAAGATGGTTTATTAGACCGAAACGTCCGACGTTGACATATTAACATTAAAACATCATAATTGTATATAAGGATTTTTGTTTTGTTTTTTCCGTATATATTTTTCTTCATACTGTCGGATCTATATCCATATATTTGCTTACACACACACACACACACACACACACACACACATATATATATATATATATATATGTAATCCCCAATTCACTTTGACATTGAATTGTGCTACCTCATGTCCACGAACTTGCCTGATTTTTCATGAGCCCTCCTATACCTAAAAATTTTAAAACCCTAATAAAATTTCTACTCTTGTATATAAATACATGTCACATAATAAAATCCTTAAATTTGCCTTGATAAAGTCCCTCAGAGGGCGAAATGTGTCGGTTAAGATAAGGTTTCTTTTTGTCTTTATTCACACACTTATTTTATGGGGAGGGGGAATTGCCTAAATTTCTAACATGCTAGGACGGGGACGCCCTCGATTAACCAATCATACATCGGGCCTCTGATGAGTTCGAAGTTATCTTCCGTGTTGGATTTCTGTTGGTTGTACAAGTCATTTAGAATCTCACCTTGATGTGAATAGGGTGTCAAGATCATAATATTCTTTGGTCTCCCATCAAGTAAAAAGAACGTTTCAAGTGATAAAAAAATTGTCGGATTAATAAATAAAAATTCCATTACTTCTTTAGAAATTGCTTTGTTTACGTTTGTTTAAACTGAACATTTATGAACTTTTGGGATTCTAAAAAATAGAAGGATGTGTCTCAAAGACAATATCCAACCTTCCTTAATCGGCGACGCTCTTCGTGGGCCAGTCGGTTAAATGTTTCTTCTGCAAAATAGGGTAGACACAGGTTCCTATCTTGCCGGAGGGCGAATCGAGCCCGATAGACGAATATAAATAAATATACTGTTTAAAAAGTAAACGTTTATTCAAATATGAGTATCCATTAAAAATAACTTTTAAAATGATAAAAGTAAATAAATATATTACCGCCTCCAAAATGAAACTTCTCTCTATTAATCATCTGAGGGATCCCTTTATTCCCGCCCGGTCATCAGTATGGCTGATGCTGACCTACAGGAGAATGGTTCATTGCGCCTTCTCAGGTTAATATGATTGGTTTACATCATGATAGCTTCAAAAACATAGACAGCAAATCTTAGCTAATTTTGGAAATCTGTCAATAAAAATGATATTCCGAACTGTTGGTTGGCTCTAGATTTCAAGATATGGTTCTTGTACTATATGAATATTTCATCGAAATTGTTGCCGTTGCCAGATTTATTATTATTTTTCTAATAATCTTATTATATATAATTATTCTTCTAATAAACTAATTATTCGCCTTTCAGCGAATTTTTTCACACCTTTAACTGACCTGTGAAAAATGCCCGTGAATGTCTGAACAAAGCCGATAATTTCTGTTATGTGTGTGGCGAAGTGAGTTTTTTTTTTATCTCAAAAGTGAAATATAGCAGCTGTTGTGAGAAATGATTACCAACTATATTTTTTATTCTAAATTGGAAACCAAGAAAAAAAAAGTCAGCACCGTACATATGCTGTAATATCTGTGAAACAAATCTCAGTCAGTGGCTAAGCAGGAAGAAAAAAAATGTCTGTGCCTTTCACAGTGGCCATGATTTTGAGTGAGCTAACCGATAATGCCATTGATTGGTACTTCTGCATGGTATCTCCAATTGCTAAGGCACTGTCAAAGAAAAAAGAAACTGGCAGTGCAATATCCAAACATTCCATCAGCTTTGCGTCATGTCTCTCATGATTTATATATATATATATATATATATATATATATATATATATATATATATATCCGTCTCAGAAAACACCAGAATTGTATGGAATTGAGTCAGATGATTGGAAAACCAATAAAAGCCTGAACCATCAACTTCATGACTAAGATTATTATCCGACATCAGTCTTTGAACTACACCTTATAAATGAAAGTGACCTACAGGATGTATATGTTTGAACCTTCTAAAGATTAAAACAGAATTGTGAGGTTACAGCAGTGGAATCTGTTAGCTGGTAAGGTACAGATTTCCCATTTCCATGTTCATCTCAAGGGTCTAGTCACATTTATGGAAGGTGATTTGATGAACTTCAATGATATCACTCGTCTTATACAATCAATTAACATCAGTTATAATACAGAGGAATGGCGGCCGTTCTTTGATTCCTCGAAGACAAAACTCAAAGCTGTCTTGTTACAAAATGGTAATGTTTTACCTTCAATCCATGTTGGTCATACAGTTCTCATGTAAGAAACTTATGATAATATGAAACAATTACTGAGATGCATCAACAATGATCATTATAACTGGCAACATTGCGGTGATGTGAAGGTTGTTGCGATCTTGCTAGGACTGCAAGGTGGATGCACCAAGTAGAGTTTTTTTGTGTGTGTGTGTGTGAATGGGACTGCCGAGACAAGTTCTTTTTATATCAACTGAAACTGGCCACTACGACAATCACGGGACACTGATGTATATTGAAGTCACCGCAGCTTGCTGAGGGGAATTCTCAGGTATTCGGTCGAAGATTCCCGCGCCTTCGTCTTGAGGACGTTAGCGAGCAAAGACGAGTGTGGTACTTTGGATACGTGCCATACGGAAGCGCGTATACGGGAGATCGTGTTCCTCATTTTTGCCTCCCTGCCACACGGAAACACGTCCTTGATGTAAGCTCAGAGTCCTTGACTATGGCGACTTAGGTGGACATGTTTGCCTATCAGTGGTGTGTAGCTCGGGCCTATGAACTCTCTTAGTGTAAAAGTAAAAGAAGGTTTGGCTTAGTTTGGAGAAAATGGTGTTAAACTTCTGGAAGTTGGAACGAAGTCGCCTCAGATTAGTGTAGGAGATGGTACATGAGGGATCATTGCCTTTTTTTTTAGGTTGAGTTTGATAGTCTTGTTCATTTATATATAGATTGGATTCAGATGTGCTCTGGTTGGTGAAAGACTAGTAGGTAGAGGGACAGGTACATCCACATGGGTTCCATGTATAAATCCTTTGGAGAGAATCGTCCAGAGATACAACCGTATCCTTCATCACGGCATCGAGAGGCCCTACTGGAGACTACTGAATGGTCCAGAAACCATTCACAAAATAACAGTACAATAACCCTGATATTATACACGTAATTGGATAGCTTCATTCGGAGTTACTCAAAGGTTCGGATTCCTGACTATCAGGCGGATAACGCCAAAACCCAGAAAATGCCTACCTCAAGCAACCTTAATGTTGTGACCTAGTGAAGGTTACTGAATAGAATAATCAAACGAAGGTTGGTAATGAACGATACTACTTAGGACAAGAACAACACATATAAGATTCGAGTAGAAGTAGTAACAGCAGGTCTGGTTTAGTTTGAAGAAGATGGGTTCCCACTTCTGGAAAGTTGAAACGTAGACCTCTCACGTTGGTTTAGATGGTATACGGACGGGGTCTACTTTTTTAGGTTGGGTTTGCTCAATTTGTTTACTTGTATTTTGATTTCATGTGTGCATTGATTGGTGTAAGGCTAGTAGGCAGAGAGATAGACAAATCCGCAGTAGGTGCATGTATAAATTCTTTGGAGAGAATCGTCCAGAGATACAGCCATAGCAGGACCCTTCATCATGGCATCGATACTACTGTACGTCCCAGAAACCATTCACAAAATGACAGTACAACACCAGCTATTAGGATAACCTCCTTCGGAGTTACGCAAAGCTTCGGACCCCTTACTGTCAGGCGGATAAAACCAAAACCCAAAAAACATCTATCACTCTTAATGAAGGGACGACGAACCCAGGAAGGAAAATACATACGTGATGTTTCAGATGAACATGTCGCGACTGGCCAGAAGTCAAGGAAACAGAACTCCTCCTTTGGTCAGAAACATCGTAACTGGCCGCGATCAAAAGACACCGAAACAAGCTTGCTCATCTACTTGAAAACTTACTTCTCAAGATCTACTCTCTGACAAACAATATGGATTCCGCTTTGGCCGGTCCACTGCTGATGTGCTCACAGACATAACTGAATATAAATATAATGCTCTTGTATAGAAAGGTGAAGCTCGAGCTGTGACTCTAAATATCTCGAAGGCGTTCGACACAGTTTGGCATGCTGGCCTTCTGCGCAAGCTTCAGGGCTGGCTGCGGTATAACAGGACGACAATTTGATGTAATCCAGTCCTACCTTTCAAATCGTGAAATGACGATCGTTCTGAACGGGCATGCTTCCGAATCATTCTTTATGTATGCGGGACTTCCCAAAGCTCTATTCTGGGTTCTACACTGTTTCTGATCTTCACTGATCTCTCTGATGACATCAGCTTCAAGTTGGCATCAATGCAGATGACACTACTATTTACTTCCGCTTCAATAGTAAACCCGGCAGCAGTGACAAAGTCAACCTGGCCGTGGCTCTCGAAAAGTACGTACAATCAGTGGTCAACTGGGGTAGGAAATGGCTTGTAAATTTTAATTCCTCCGAAACGAAACTGCTGTCATTTAGGCACTATAGAGATCCCTGTCAGCCATTATCATGGTGGATGCTAAACTCCAAGAGAAACTAAACTGCGCCTTCATAGCCTTACACTTTCGAATGATCTGAAGTGGAGCAACTACATTGAATCAATAGCTGCAAAGGCTGCAAGCAAAGTTGGCTCACTGTGCCGTGCCAGAAGGTTTTTCTTGTCAGAGTCCATCTTACATATCTACAAATCTACCATTCGTCCGTGCATTGAGTACTGCTGCCATATCTGGTCTGGTGTCCCAGCTGTTCATGTCGAGGTTCTTGACAAAATCCTAAGAACGATCTGCAATGTAATCGATCCTGATTTGGCATCAGTCACTTTCTCACAGACGTCATGCGGCTTCTCTGTGTCTTTTCTACAAATATTTCCATGGCTTCTCTTCTGTCGAGCTTTTTTCCCTGGTTCCCCGACTACATAAATTTAAGCGTACTACTTGACTTGCATCTAGGTCCCACCATTTTACCGTTGAAATAGTTAAATGTGACACCCACTTCTACTCCAACAGCTACTTTTCTCGCACTTTCCACCTGTGGATTTCCTTTCCGTTTACTTGTTTCTCCAATAACTACAAAAATATCTTCAAAAAATGCAACGTCAATCGCTATTTTCTGATGTCTTGAACC
Organism: Acanthosepion pharaonis; assembly: GCA_903632075.3. NCBI lineage: Eukaryota > Metazoa > Mollusca > Cephalopoda > Sepiida > Sepiidae > Acanthosepion > Acanthosepion pharaonis. The sequence continues at coordinate 796,220 of CAHIKZ030001019.1, read as the reverse complement.
CTGTTCATCTTTTATCCTTTCCTCATCTCCCCTATACACAGTTCGTATCGCACCTTCACTATGTAACCCTCTGTGAACCAGTGACACTCCCACATTCTTGGGGTGAAATGCTTATATATATATATATATATATATATATATATATATGGAACACAAGTACACATCAAGTGCTCCAGACCAGCTGCAATCTTCAGCTGAGCGCCGTGCTTCAGCAAAGTTTTGGCACATTAAGCTCAGTTATCTCTCCACACGGTGGGCCCGCAACAGCTGAATGATGTTACGTTGCAAGTAGTCTATGTTAGTTGGATTAGAAGCTGGTTAATCTATGCACTGTCTTCCACTGCTTTTTCACCACAAGTCTTTATCGCCTTATTCGGCTTTTGGATACCAGCACACTTGAAGAATCTCTTTAAAGAAGCAGAAGAAAATCCTCTACAGCCAACCTCAAACGACACCAGGGTGCAGCCGTATCCCCTCTCACGGACTTCAGCCACCAGTTCCTCATACCGAAGCAACTTTCTTTTATGAGCCTCTTCAATCCCTTCTTCACCAGCCACTGTCAGCTCGTCAAGCAACTGATGTTGCTTCAGGGCATCAATTAACACTAGATCTGGCCTCAGTCCAGACACAATAACCTCAATGGTCACTGTAGCATCAACCAACACTCTCCACTTTCTTTTGTCCTCCGACCTGGTCTTCTGCCTTGTGTCAGTCACACCTTCCTTCAGGAAGGCAATCCTTCGCAAGTCCGTCGAGGGTATACTAGCACTTCTCGCAGCTGCTGCCACGACCTCCAGAACCAAGATATATCTGAAGGTGTACCAGCCGTTCTGTAGCGCCTTCGGGCAGGATGACACTATGGGTATCAGGTTTCTATAAGCACCACACAGCCGGCAGAAGGTTGATTCCTGCAGTCCCCATCACTTCAAATTTGCCGGTGATGTTGCCACATCATATACTGCCTGTATGAGGAACCTCAAATATCCTGCGCTATATTTAAACATATATTGTTAAATATAACGGACATTGAATGACTATTATGCCTGATCATGAGCCGTTCTAAGGTTGGTATGTTTACCTTAATTTCGGGTGAATATAAGAAAAAAATTGTCCAACATTTGGATATCGTTTTATTAAGTTGGTCCTTGATCTAACCTTTTGACTCACATGAGACCTTAAGACTTGTGATCTCAGTTTTATTAAACAACATTTCTTAGAAAAACATAGCAATGTACATAATATTAGACAGCTATTAGCTGATAACACAATAATACACACACTTACACACATTCAAAAGAAACTTCCGATATTGTGGCCATCTACATTAAAACAAATCAAACCACACTCAACAAAATTACATTTCAAACTAGTCACAACATATTAAATTGCATCTAGGTATATGGTTTTGTTGTTAATATTTCGGCCTCTCGCATGGAACGACGTCATAGAACCGCATTTTGAACTTATGACCTGCGACTGCTATTCCGCGACCGTTATAGTCGCATAGTAATCTTCTATTTAAACATAACAAAATATATGTGAATATCTTTGTTTAAATGTCAGTATAACCAGTCTGAAGATGGCTCATGTGAGTCAAAAGGTTAGATCAAGGACCAACTTAATAAAAAGATATCCAGATTAAAGGAAACATGCAAACTTTAAAACGGCTCATGGTCAAACATAATAGACATTCATTGTCTTTTATATTTAACAATATATGCTTAAATAATGATCTCCTGTCCCAATACACTATTTCAATTGAGCACTGTTGAGTGATAAGCTAATTCTATAAACAACAGCCACCTGCCTTAATGCAAAGCTCTTCAGTAAAATGAATTGGAGCACTCCGGCTGATTGGCATTTGTTTTCATTCGTAAAAACAATACGCTAGATTTGGTCGTTTCTCTCTGTCGAATGAAGATAGCTTAGTGGTAGAAACTCTGACTGATCGGTTGGGTTTCAATCCGGGCTTGAAGTATTCGAATGTCTAGTCGCAATGAGGAGCTGTGATACAGCGAAACAGTACTGTCTGCGAATGACATATATATATATATATATATATATATATATATATATATATATAAGATAGATGCAAATTAGTATTTAAATTGATTTATATGTTTTGGATTTAACGGTTTTCTTAGTATTTTTTGTGGTCATGTATCTTGTCTTTTATTCATAAAGTATAAATATTTGTGAGAATATTTATGAGAACTCCTATATCTAAATATCTTGTCTTTTGAATGTATAAATATTTATGAGCACTTAAATATCCTATATCTAAATATCTTGTATTTTGAATGTATAAATATTCATATAAAATATTCATTTTGAATGTATAAATATTCATGAGAACTCCTATATCTAAATATCTTTTATTTTGAATGTATAAATATTCATGAGCACTCCTATATCTAAATATATTGAAATGTATAAATATTCATCAGAACCTATATCTAAATATCTTCATGAGAAATGTATAAATATTTGAGAACTCCTATTTTGAATGTATAAATATTATTTCTAAATAGAACTTTTAAATTTTTTTTTTTGAATATTTTGAATGTATAAATATTTGTATTTTGAATGTATAAATATTCATGAGAACTCCTATATCTAAATATCTTGTATTTTTGAATGTATAAATATTTATTTTGAATGTTAAATGAGAACTCCTATAAATATCTTTTTTTTGAAATAAATATTTTTCTATATAAATATTTGAATGTATAAATATTCATGAGAACTCCTATATCTAAATATTTTTTGAATGTATTTTCATGAGAACTCCTATATCTAAATATCTTGTATTTTGAATGTATAAATTTCATGAGAACTCCCATATATCTAAATATCTTGTATTTTGAATGTATAAATATTCATGAGAACTCCTATATCTAAATATTTGTTTTTGAATGTATAAATATTCATGAGAACTCCTATATCTAAATATCTTTTTTTATTTTATTCATGAGAATGTATAAAATATCTTTTATTTTTGAATGTATAAATATTGGAACTCCTATATCTAAATATCTTGTATTTTTGAATGTATAAATATTCATGAAACTCCTATATCTAAATATCTTGTATTTTTTTTTCATGATACTCCTATATCTAAATATCTTGTATTTTGAATCCTCCTATATCTAAATATCTTGTATTTTGAATGTATAAATATTTATGAGAACTCCTATATCTAAATATCTTGTATTTTGAATGTATAAATATTTATGAGAACTCCTATATCTAAATATCTTTGTATTTTGAATGTATAAATATTCATGAGAACCTCCTATATCTAAATATCTTGTATTTTGAATGTATAAATATTTATGAGATCTCCTATATCTAAATATCTTGTATTTTGAATGTATAAATATTATCAAATATCTTGTATTTTGAATGAAAATATTCTCCTAAATATCTTTATTTTGAATGTAAAAGAACTCTATCTTTTTTGTATTTTGAATGTATAAATATTCATGAGAACTCCTATATCTAAATATCTTTTATTTTGAATGTATAAATATTCATGAGAACTCCTATATCTAAATATCTTGTATTTTTGAATGTATAAATATTCATGAGAACTCCTATATCTAAATATTTGTATTTTGAATGTATAAATATTCATGAGAACTCCTATATCTAAATATCTTTTATTTTGAATGTATAAATATTCATGAGAACTCCTATATCTAAATATCTTTTATTTTTGAATGTATAAATATTCATGAATCCCTATATCTAAATATCTTTTATTTTTGAATGTATAAATATTCATAGAACACCTATATCTAAATATCTTGTATTTTGAATGTATAAATATTCATGAGAACTCCTATATCTAAATATCTTTAAGTATTTCTAAATGTTTTATTTTGAATATTCATTCATGAGAACTCCTATATCTAAATATCTTGTATTTTTTGAATGTATAAATTTAATCCCTGGTATCTAAATATTTTATTTTGAATATAAATATTCATGAGAACTCCTATATCTAAATATCTTGTGTTTTGAATGTTCATAACTCCTATATCTAAATATGTATTTTTGAAATGTATAAATATTTATGAAAACACCCTATATCTAAATATCTTTTATTTTGAATGTATAAATATTTATGAGAACTCCTATATCTAAATATCTTGTATTTTTGATTTTCATGAGAACTCCTATATCTAAATATCTTGTATTTTGATGTATAAATATTTATGAGATTTTAGAATGTATAAATATATCTAAATATCTTTTATTTTGAATGTATAAATATTCATGAGAACTCCTATATCTAAATATTTTTGTATTTTGAAAATATTTATATATCTAAATATTTAATGTATAAATATTCATGAGAACTCCTATATCTAAATATCTTGTATTTTGAATGTATAAATCTATTCATTTTGAATGTAAAATATTTACCCTATATCTAAATATCTTGTATTTTGAATTTTGAATATAATAAATATTCATAGAAACTCTAAATATTTAATGAGATACTCCTATATCTAAATATCTTGTATTTTGAATGTATAAATATTCATGAGCACTCCTATATCTAAATATCTTGTCTTTTGAATGTATAAATATTCATGAAAACTCCTATATCTAAATATCTTGAGAACTCCTATATCTAAATATCTTGTATTTTGAATGTATAAATATTTATGAGGAACTCCTATATCTAAATATCTTGTATTTTTAATGATAAATATTTATGAGCACTCCTATATCTAAATATCTTTTCTTTTGAATGTATAAATATTCATGAGAACTCCTATATCTAAATATTCTAAATATCTTGTATTTTGAATGTATAAATATTTATAAATATTTTATCTAAATATCTTTTATTTTAATGTATAAGAACTCCTATATCTAAATATCTTATTTTGAATGTATAAATATTCATGAGAAATATTAAATATCTTTATTTTGAATGTATAAATATTCATGAAACTCCTATATCTAAATATCTTTATTTTTTGAATGTATAAATATTTTTGAGAATGTATAGTATCTAAATATCTTTTATTTTTGAATGTATAAATATTCAAATATCTTATATCTAAATATCTTGTATCTATATCTAAAAATATTTTTGAATGTATAAATATTCATGAGCACTCCTATATCTAAATATCTTGTATTTTGAATGTATAAATATTCATGAGAACTCCTATATCTAAATATCTTGTATTTTGAATGTATAAATATTCATGAGAACACCCTATAAATATCTTGTATTTTGAATGTATAAATATTTCAGGACAGAACTCCTATATCTAAATATATTTTATTTTGAATATATAAACTATATCAAATATCTTGAGAACTATAAATATTCATATATCTAAATATCTTGTATTTTGAATGTATAAATATTCATGAGAACTCCTCTATATCTAAAATATCTTATCTAAATATCTTTTATTTTGAATGTATAAATATTCATATCCTATATCTAAATATCTTGTATTTTTGAATGTATATTCATGAAATAAATATCTCTTTTATTTTATCTAAATATCTTTTATTTTTTGAATGTATAAATATTCATGAGAACTCCTATATCTAAATATCTTGTTTTTGATTTAAATATTCATGAATGTATAAATATTCATGAGAACTCCTATATCTAAATATCTTGTTATTTTGAATGTATAAATATTTATGAGAACTCCTATATCTAAATATCTTTGTTTTTGAATGTATAAATATTCATGAGAACTCCTATATCTAAATATATTGTCTTTTGAATGTATAAATATTCATGAGAACTCCTATATCTAATATCTTGTATTTTGAATGTATAAATATTCATGAAACACTCCTATATCTAAATATATTGTATTTTGAATGTATAAATATTCATGAGAACTCCTATATCTAAATATCTTGAATGTATAAATTTTGAAATGTATAAATATTCATGAGAACTCCTATATCTAAATATCTTGTATTTGAATTTTTCATGAGAACTCCTATATCTAAATATCTTGAATGTATAAATATTTATGAGAACTCCTATATCTAAATATCTTGTATTTTGAATGTATAAATATTCATGAGAACTCTAAATATCTTTTATTTTGAATGTATAAATATTCATGAGAACTCTTATCTAAATATCTTGTATTTTTATGAGAATTTTGAATATAAATATTCATGAGAACTCCTATATCTATATCTAAATATCTTTTATTTTTTTGAATGTATAAATATTCATGAGAACTCCTATATCTAAATATCTTTTATTTTGAATTTATAAATATTCATACGAACTATCTAAATATCTTTTTATTTGAACTCCTATATTTAAATATCTTGTATTTTTGTATAAATATTCATGAATGTATAAATATTTTTATTTTGAATGTATAAATATTCAACTCCTATATCTAAATATCTTGTATTTTGAATGTATAAATATTCATGAGAACTCCTATATCTAAATATCTTTTTTTTTGAATGTATAAATATTCTTGAGAACTCCTATATCTAAATATCTTGTATTTTGAATGTATAAATATTCATGAGAACTCCTATATATCTTGTATTTTGAAAAATATTTATGAGAACTCCCTATATCTTATCTTGTTTTTTGAATGTATAAATATTCAATATATCTAAATATCTTGAATGTATAAATATTCATGAGAACTCCTATATCTAAATATCTTTTTTGATTTTGAATGTATAAATATTTGTATAAATATTTATGAGAACTCCTATATCTAAATATCTTTTATTTTGAATGTATAAATATTCATGAGAACTCCTATATCTAAATATCTTGTATTTTGAATGTATAAATATTCATGAGAACTCCTATATCTAAATATCTTGTATTTTGAATGTATAAATATTCATGAGAACTCCTATATCTAAATATCTTGTATTTTGAATGTATAAATATTCATGAGAACTCCTATATCTAAATATCTTGTAAATGTATAAATATTTATGAGAACTTATCTAAATATTTTTATTTTGAATGTATAAATATTCATTATCTAAATATCTTGTATTTTGAATGTATAAATATTCATGAGCACTCCTATATCTAAATATCTTGTAAATATTTTATTTTGAATGTATAAATATTCATGAGAACTCCTATATCTAAATATCTTTTTTTTTGAATGTATAAATATTTATGAGAACTCCTATATCTAAATATCTTGTATTTTGAATGTGTATTCATAATATCTAAATATTTGTATTTTGAATGTATAAATATTCCTCCTATATCTAAATATCTTGTATTTTGAATGTATAAATATTCATGAGAACTCCTATATCTAAATATCTTGTATTTTGAATGAAATATTTATGAGAACTCCTATATCTAAATATCTTTTATTTTTTGAATGTATAAATATTTATGAGAACTCCTATATCTAAATATCTTTTTGAATTTTGAATGTATAAATATTCATGATAAATATTTTTCTATATCCTATATCTAAATATCTTGTATTTTGAATGTATAAATATTCATTTATATCTAAATATCTTGTATTTTTGAATGTATAAATATTCATGAGAACTCCTATATCTAAATATCTTTTATTTTGAATGTATAAATATTTATGAGAACTCCTATATCTAAATATCTTTTATTTTGAATATAAATTTTATGAAACTCCTATATCTAAATATCTTTTATTTTGAATGTATAAATATTCATGAGAACTCCTATATCTAAATATCTTGTATTTTGAATGTATAAATATTCATGAGAACTCCTATATCTAAATATCTTGTATTTTGAATGTAAATATTCATGAAACTCCTATATCTAAATATCTTGTATTTTGAATGTATAAATATTTATGAGAACTCCTATATCTAAATATCTTTTATTTTGAATGTATAAATATTCATGAGAACTCCTATATCTAAATATCTTGTATTTTGAATGTATAAATATTCATGATATTTTTTGAATGTATAAATATTCATGAGAACTCCTATATCTAAATATCTTGTATTTTGAATGTATAAATATTCATGAGCACTCCTATATCTAAATATCTTGTATTTTGAATGTATAAATATTCATGAGAACTCCTATATCTAAATATCTTTTATTTTGAATGTATAAATATTTGAGAACTCCTATATCTAAATATAAATTTTGAATTTATTCATGAGAACTCCTATATCTAAATATCTTTTATTTTGAATGTATAAATATTCATGCGAACTCCTATATCTAAATATCTTGTATTTTGAATATATAAATATTTATGAGAAGTCCTATATTTAAATATCTTGTATTTTGAATGTATAAATATTCATGAGCACTCCTATATCTAAATATCTTGTATTTTGAATGTATAAATATTCATGAGAACTCCTATATCTAAATATCTTTTTATTTTGAATGTATAAATATTTATGAAAAAACTCCTATATAATGTATAAATATTCATGAGCACTGCTATATCTAAATATCTTGTCTTTGAATATCTAAATATCTTTTATTTTCTCATTCTAATATCTTATATGTATAAATGTATATCTAAATATCTTGTATTTTTTGATGTATAAATATTTGAGTATTTTGAATGTATAAATATTCAGTCCTATATCTAAATATCTTGTATTTTGAATGTATAAATATTTATGAGAACTCCTATATCTAAATATCTTGTATTTTGAATGTATAAATATTCATGAGAACTCCTATATCTAAATATCTTGTATTTTGAATGTATAAATATTTATGAGAACTCCTATATCTAAATATCTTTTATTTTGAATGTATAAATATTCATGAGCACTCCTATATCTAAATATATTGTCTTTTGAATGTATAAATATTCATGAGCACTCCTATATCTAAATATCTTGTATTTTGAATGTATAAATATTCATGAGAACTCCTATATCTAAATATCTTGTATTTTGAATGTATAAATATTCATGAGAACTCCTATATCTAAATATCTTGTATTTTGAATGTATAAATATTTATGAGAACTCCTATATCTAAATATCTTTTATTTTGAATGTATAAATATTCATGAATATATATCTAAATATATTGTCTTTTGAATGTATAAATATTCATCTCCTATATCTAAATATCTTGTATTTTGAATGTATAAATATTCATGAGAACTCCTATATCTAAATATCTTGTATTTTGAATGTATAAATATTCATGAGAACTCCTATATCTAAATATCTTGTATTTTGAATGTATAAATATTTATGAGAACTCCTATATCTAAATATCTTTTATTTTGAATGTATAAATATTCATGAGCACTCCTATATCTAAATATCTTGTATTTTGAATGTATAATTATTCATGAGAACTCCTATATCTAAATATCTTGTATTTTGAATGTATAAATATTCATGAAATCTCCTATATCTAAATATCTTGTATTTTGAATGTATAAATATTCATGAGAACTCCTATATCTAAATATTAAAAAAAAAATCAATAATAATTTTTCTCTTACATATATACACATGTTACAAAATAAAATCCTCGTATTTGACTTGATAAAAGCCCTCAGAGGACGAAACGTATTGGCTTTCTTTTGTCTTTATCCATATTGAGGTTTTACAGATATAGCCAGCCTGTGGTTTATACTGCAACTATGCTGAGCAGGCGTTAGTTACAGTTGCTGAGAGAGAGAGAGAGAGAGAGAGGGAGAGCGTGTTACCTAGCGTGATCAACAGTCTGAACAAGGCCAGCACTCTCAAACCCTTAGTCACAATGACTTGTGACTTCGTTCTAGTACAGCTATCGACGGCCTCCGAGGGTCCCATCTACCCAATTCCACTCACAAGGCTCGGGTCAACCCGTGGTATGCTTTTCAGGCACTTTCCAAAGGTGTCGCACGCTGGGATCGCCCCCTCCAGACTAATAGCATCAGGAAGTGTACTTCCTGACAAATCAACTCGTGGTGAGATTCGAACTCAGGTCTCATGGTCAGAAAGCGAAAATTCTTTCTTTCTTTCTTTCTTTCTTTCTTTCTTTCTTTCTTTATCTATTCTATCTATCTCTCTCTCTCTCTCTCTATATATATATATATATATATATATATATATATATATGTATATAAAAAAAATTTTAACAATTTTTGATATCAGCTTCCTCGAACCAAAACAAGGACAAATGTCTATATAAACTTAAGTCCACAAATCCTTTATTTTTCAGTTGTTAAGTAAGTTTAAAGTTTACGCTAGGCCCCGTTAAATGTATAGCCCAATATTCAATCCACAAATCCTTTTACAAACATTAGGGGCAAGTTCCTGACACCTAAACAAGGTAAGATGTCCATATAGACATATGTCCAAAAGGGCTTCTTTGTACCTCAACACAGCTACTCAACAAATTTTCAAAATTTTCTCTGCTTGCGTCTACAAACGTATGCGCCCGTCGGATAATTGGTTGGTAAACCCTTTTAAATTCTCCTACACGACATCTACTGGTTTCACAACCAGCCCCCCCCCACACACACACACTCCAAAAAAAATTTCTGAAACTATTTTTGCATTGTATCTTGGATTGTATATTTAACAGCGTCTGACGTAAACTTTAAACTTAATAATTCAAAAACAGGATTTGCAGACATATTTATATGGAGTTTTGTCCTTAATTTAGTGTGAGGAACTCGGCTCCAAAGTTTGTAAAACTATTTTTGGATTGTATTTTGAATTGTACTTTTAACAGAGTCGACCGTAAACGTTAAACTTAAATAACTCAAAAACGAATGATTTGCGCACATGTAAGGATGTATGTATGGATATACGTGTTGTGTGTGTGTGCGTTGCTTATAGAAATACATTAAAAATTACGAAGATGTGACATCAGTCGAGAAGTTTGTTTTTTTTATGGAAAAAAATATTAAGAAAAGGAGTGTGCTGTTATATGTAGGATGTAAAGGTAATTATTGTATTTTGTTCCGGAAGGGGTGCATTGGGATGTACCATAATTAATTTTACCCGAGTCCTTTTGGGGAGCCATGTAGAATAATATAAATTATATTGCTTTTTTTTGTTGTTGTTTTGTTTTTTTGTTCACTCTTTGTTCTATTATCACATTGAGCTTTTATCTCCTTGTACTCGTTTTTTTTTTCTCCTTCTTGCATACATTCCGTTCTAATTTAATTGTTTCTACCTTGACGTCTATACTGTGGGTGTTTTTTTTTTTTGTTTTTTTGTGGATTTGTTTTCTTTCTTTCGTTCTTTTCTTTCTTTCTTTTCTTTTTTTTTTTGGATGTCGCATCCATTGTATTCACATATATTTCTCGGTTAATATTCGCATTCAGTCAATTTCTGGCTTCAACTAAGTGAGCACTTGTTTTTTTTTTTCCGTTCAATATAAAAGTCAAATACCATAAGTGGAAACCAAAAAAAAACTTTTGCTTACTTACATAATTTACATTATTCTGACTGTCATCCTCATCTTCATTGCCATTGTACGCTTCGGCCTTCTTCATGTGATCTGAATTTCGAACAATTTCGTCAAGGGCACATGTCCTAGTGGATAAAGGCGTTGGTTAGATCAAGGGGCTAGACTAGATCCAAAGAGTTGTGAGTTCAATACCGGGCTACAGCAGTGGTGAACCAAAAACATGCAGAGTTGAGTTAAAGGGAAATAACTGAGACATCCGAAACAGGCATGGCACGTGGAACTAGAACAATCTACACCGGTGGACGAAATAACGGTTTCCTTACGAAATTCCAATCATCTGAAGAAGGCCTGGGCGTACAGCGGCCGAAACGTTGTGAATGTGTCAATTTAGATGAAGATAAAGGTCAGAATAATGTAAGTAATCATAATATCTTATCTCAGAGATATAGACAGATAAAACCTTTTGCAATTACAGTAGATGAAATGACTATGTGTTTACATCCTTCCGATATTCCTTCTTCTTCTTCTTCTTCTACTTCTTCTTCTTCTTCTTCTTCTTCTTCTTTTTTATGCCTTTAGCTTTCACTCCCTGACCGATAATAGCTCTCCTCATCTTCCTCTATTTTATAATCTGTAGCATTTGCCACCTCTCTTTGTCATTGCTCTAACATTCATTCACATAAACATTTTACTGTGTTTTCTCCTGCTCTGTCTGGTCTTCGATATATCCTGTGAGTGTTAAATTCTCCAGGTCTTCTTTCCTCTTTATGTATTCACGGATATTTCAATTACTGCGCTTTGTCTTACAAATGAATGCCAGGTGTTAATTTAACGGTAAGAAGATGTATATATAAAATTATTCACATTATTTCCATGCGGACTGTTGTCTTCATCTTTGTTGTTGCTGTCACAACGTTTCAGACATTTTGCCCTTCTGTCACCAGCAGGTGTATGTCGATCCTTAGAAGAAACCTACAAGAGAGAGATTTCTGTAAAGCTTATCGATTACCGGCCATTGATGTTGTTTTAGCATCTTTGATGCCGCTTAGATGAGTGCTACTTAAATTGTGGTATGCGTACTGATGTTGGTCCGCCAGCCTTCGTTTGACGGTACGCGGGGGGTTCCCCGGACACAAAGAAAATATTAGTCACATTCCACGCCACGTGAAAGCTAAAAACAACAGAAGAAGAAAAAAAATGGTTAGCAACAAATCTGGTAAATAAATTCTCTTTGAAGTTGACATTTATCTCATTAAGTTGATTTACAGCAATAATAAAAAGACAATTTTTATCAATTCTTGTCGCCAATTAGAAACGCTTCACAGCCGAGATTTTAATTTTTCATGTCTGCGTTTTTCGTTTTTTTTTTTTTTTTTTTTTTTTAAAACAATAGAAGTGAGAATAGTAACGGGCTGATATTGAAAGAAAGGATAAAGACATAAAGGACGTGAGGAGAGAAACAATAGCATAAAATCAAAGAGAAATAAGAAAAGAAATATTCTTTGCTGTTGGAATTGTCACATTTTCATTTCATAATCTTAGAGAAGATTTTTCTCAGATTTCACAGAGATCTTATTATTTAAAGATTTCACTAACATGTGCCAAAAGGCTTTGTTACTTGATATATTACATATTTTATTTATATTGTAATATTGAATTACTTGTTTACAAAATCAATATAAAAATTTTTAAAAATCATCCAAATTTTATTATATTGATATATTTTTCTGGTGTAAATAAATAAAGTGTAACCCGGATATAAGAGACCCGGATAAAAGAGAAACCCGGATATAATAGAGATTTTCTCTGGTCCCAAATTAGAGCCTGTGTTAATGTATACAAAATAGACCAAACCCTGATATAAGAGAAACCCGGATATAAGAGACTTCTTCTCCGGTCCCGACAACTCTCTTATATCCGGGTTAAACTGTATTACGAATGTTCAAATAATATTTTCTCGGATCATTATTGAATAATTAATATGGCACAAATATGCTACAGGTCCCTGGCACACTGGGAAGACATTTTACCTTAATGATGACTGGCCTTAGAATGAAGAAGACACTATGTCCTCATGTTTAGAACAGATAGTCTCAAAATGACCCTGAAATAGGAGATATCTAAAAAAGAAAGTAGGAAGGACACAAAGCCTCCCACTTCCCATTTTCATGGACACATATTTCTAAATTGTCCTTTAAAAAATTTGCCTGATGAAAAAATGAACGTCCACATGGATTTTGGCGAAAATGTTTTTAAATTAGCGTTTAATTCCATACATCCATAATATGTGATATGCATGAATAATACTATGAATGATCAAATATTTTCTCGGATCGTTATTACATAATTAATATGGCACAAATATTGTATCTGTCCCTGGCACACTAGGAAGGCGTTTTATGTTAATGATGATTGGCCTTCGAATGAGGAAGACACCATGTCTTCATGTTTAGTACAGATAGTCTCAAAATGACCCTGAAATAGGACATATCTAAAAATAAACTAAAAAAAGTGGGGGTGCAAAAAACACGTCTAGAAGCTGGATTGGATTGGAAGTTGGATTGAAACGCTTCGTATTCCGGTCTTTCGCCCATAAAAATAACACTGCTAGGACACCACAACAAATAGTTTGAGAATCACTGCCCTCGATCATGTTTCCATCGGTTCGAAATAACTTTATTGAATACAAAGAGTGACACCTGAAGAGTTTTTTTTTATAGTCGTATCCGCAATAGAAGAGGTGCTTTTTTGACAAGAAGAGGTTAACCCTCTCCAGGCCGGTTTTGAATTCAGTGTTTTTCCTTCTCTTAGATCGGTTGTCAACCAAGCTTATAGAACCCAATCTGTTCTTCTAGCCTTGGATTCATACATTTCGTATTAGCACGTATGTGAATACAGAGGATTCAAATTGAATTCGAACTCGGCTCTTGTCCATATAACCAGTTCTGATAATGTCTTATGAGAGCCGAAAGCTTAGCTCGAGGAATAGCATATTAAACAATTATCCAAATGTTGGGCAGTTTTTGTCTTTATTTTCTCCCGAAACTAAAGCCATTAGACTAAGTTTAGAACGACTCATGATCAAACATACTAGACATTCGTTGTCTGTTATATCTAACAATATATGTCTGAATAAAGATCTACTGCCCCAATATAATATATATATATATATATATATATATATATATATATATATATATATATTAAAAAGAAGAGAAGAGAGGTGCCGCAAACGTTTTTGGTTGTAATGTGTTTTTTTTTAGAAAAAATATTATGCTTTATTTTCCATAATTTTACTACACGTGTTTCTGGTCTCGTGACCGTCTTCAGGTAAAAGCGGAGATTTCCACATATTATTAAATATAATTAATTTTTTCCTTATGTTTTTCAATGTTAAATATTCTCGATTCAAGCAAGACATTCGGATTACTAACACAAAAACAGAGAATGTCTCATATCGAGAATATTTAACATTGAAAAACATACTGAGTGTCAAGAAAACCGTTAAGTTTGGTGTCGGAAGTGTGATAGTGTGGGGAATGAGTTCATCTGCAGGAGTTGGCCCTATCATCCGCGTACATGGCAATATCAATGCGGGGATTTACAAAAGGCTTCTTCAGCAACATGTGGTAGCAAGATTACACCATAATCTTTATAAATCTCTTATTTTCATGCAGGACAATGCACCTTTCCACAATGCTCAGAAGGTTATGGCTTTATTTGAAGAAGAAGGAATCACCCTAATGAAGTGGCCAGCCCAGAGCCCAGACCTGAATCCAATAGAAAATATTTGGAAGATAATTGGAGAAAGGGCTCAGAAAAGAAACCCGAAAAACCAGGATCACCTATGGGAGTTATTGAAAGAGAATGGGAGGGAATTACTGCTGATTTTTGCAAGAAATTAATTAGATCATGCGGTCAACGATGCAGAGAAGCCATTGAAAATAAGGGGATGTTTAATAAATATTAAATTTTGTTGATATTTTGTTCACAATCAAGTATTAACAAGATTGTTCCTTAACTTTTGTCCAGTAGCTTATTTCTTTTGTTCCATTTAATCTTTATTTAAAACAAAAACTATTATGTCAATTTTTGTAACTTTGTATAATATTTATGCATTACACCCTAATCTTTATTCGGTAAAAATTTCATTGCTAATCATGCATTACTTTTTAAGTAATACACATATTTATGTCTTTGTTGTTTCCGTTCCTTATATTATGGCTGCTACTATATATATATATATATATATATATATATATATATATATATATATATATATATATATATATATGTGTGTGTGTGTGTGTGTGTGTGTGTGTGTGTGTGTGTATAGTGTATCTGTAACCTTACTACCAACTGTAAACACGAGCTTGAAACGTTACATCACATCATCATCTTTCTACAGATTCATTAGTTATGAATCTTACTTATTTCTATCTAATACATAAAATAATGAAAATTTACAAATCCTTTTTTTCAAAATATACATATGAGAAATGCTCTAATGATAAATCCAACCTAAACATGCTTATTAAAATATCTTGATGTGTGTCACCACCCTACACACAGGTGATGACGACAACAAACATTCACGACACACACATAAACATACACGAAAACATCCAAATACAAAATGATGGCAACATCTCGCTACATTTTCACCGAGATAAAAGAGGGTGACTTACATAAATTAACTTTTACCGTCCAACATACACCTAGACACACAAGTGTTTCTTTACATATATGCTCTTACATTATCACACATTTTAACATACAAAATGTTCCTCACGCACATGTATATATTATCTATTGCGTTTATACATGTCACACGTATTTTACCAATAAGACAAAGCAAAAAATCTTAATATAGCAGGAGACTCTCTTTACTTTTTTTTATTCTCGAACTCTGACGAAGACTTAATAAAAGTGAAACATGTTAGATTGAGATACGTTTCCTACTTGTTCTTTATCTTATTTTATCATCTTCTCTGATTCTTATTAATATCTGATCTACATTTGATCTTCAACTGATCTCTCTCTCTCTCTCTCTCTATATATATATATATATATATATATATATATATATATATATTTTTATACGAAAATTATAGCATAAATATGTTATAAAATCACTACAAAAAAGGCATTTTATTTCAACACTTTTGGTGTCTTATCAAATGATGGTGTTGAATCAACGCCATCACTTGATAAGGCACCAGAAGTGGTAAAACAAAATGGCTATTTTTGTAGTGATTTTATAACATATTTATGCTATAATTTTCGTATAAATTATATTTGATCTACTCTGTATTGAGCACTATTTTAAGAATAGTATTTTGTATTTTGGGGTTATTAGAATTTATTCCGTATACACCAATCCTATATATATATATATATATATATATATATATAGTCGACGATAGAAAAGTATGCATTACAGGAGATCAGCCATTATTTATATAGTCTATTTTCAATATACAGGGTGCGATGGATAAATTGTCGTCTAAATTAGGCAAAAATGAAAATAACACTGGCATCTCATTTTAACAGAAATATTTATCAAAGTTATACAAAAATATCTGGAAATACTAGAGTAAATTTATTCAATAAAATTGCCATTGACTTCAACCACGGCCTCCAGACGACTTCGGAATCTCTTATAACTCTACTGGATGGTCTCCTTGTTTAAGTTAGTGAATGCTGCCATAATATTTGCCTTTAGTTCATCTTTGGTGTTAAAAGGAGTTTTGTTGGTCTCTCTTCCGACTGCATCCCACACATAATAATCAAGGGGATTGCAGTCTGGGGAGTTAGGTGGTTAGATGTAAGCGGTGACGGGGTCGCAGATTTTATCTGACAGTAATGCCTAGATTCACCTGCTTTTGTGGCATGGTGCAGAGTCCTGTTGTAAGACATAGGGCTTTCCAGCAGCCACCCCTTGACCCAGACAGCACTAGCTCCTCAGGGTAGTTGATGTATGTCTCCCTGTTGAGTCTGAGGTCGTTACCAACACATTTCTTTTCTTAGCAGAACGGTCAGAATGAGTTTTTCGATCTGCCGTGCTTACGTTTTGTTTTTCTTTTATTGCTATTAATTTCAATTTTTTACATTCAGCCACACCCGTCCTAAAATGTTTAATTTGTATTTTAATTTGATTCATTCAATTTTGCGTATATCTATATAATAAATACGAATGTTAGTGTGTCACTGTGTCACGCGTTTTCAATTAAAGGGACGCAACTCTTTAACTTTCATGTTACAGAAATTTTGGATTTCCGAGTTTTCATTACTGCGTTTGTTTTCGGCGATTTTTTACGTGATTTTTTGCGACGAATGTTTTGTACGATAAGAAATTTTATAATTTGGAAATATATTTGGGAATAATCGAAATTAATTGCGAAATCCAGCGGAAGTCACCCGTGAAATAAAAATAATTATTTGTACAGAAAATAAGGAACTATGCACATCAAATTGTCTTTAAATTAAATGGCGGCAGAATAATTATTGTTGAACTTTTAAAAGGTAATCTTAGATATTAATGCAATACTTAAATGCAGCGATCATTTTTTTGAGTTCTTCTGTAGTTTATTGTTGCCTATCGTATATGGTAGCAGTATGCCTCGTAAAAAGAAATCTCCGCCAACAGAGGACCAGATTGCAATCAAAAGAGCCAAGGCTGCAGCGAAAAAAATGAAAGTTCCGTGCAAATGAAAACCCAGATCAAATGACAGATTGAAGAGCTTCCAATGCTGACAATATGCAATGACTTAGGGACTCTCAAACTCCTGAACAAGCCAAAGGCACAATCAAGAGCCTTCGGCAGGAGCTAGCTAGAATGCCGCCTGATAATCATGTTGACATTTTTCCTTTTCTCTTTATCCTCAAAATAAATCTCCTTATGACAAATACAATGAAAAGAAATCCCCCGCCCAGTCCTCAAAATGTCTTTTCTCCATTTTTGCGACGAATATTTTGTACTTCTGCAGTGTAGAATCTTTTCACTTGGAACGATTCCCGAATATCTTTGCGTTTTTGAAACCAATTTAAATTCTTCCATTGCTACCAATTAATTCTCTGTTACAGGCTATCTTCCCCTGTGTCGAAAAGATTCCAGCATTCACGTGCATGGCATCGGTTTTTGCATCCAGCATAATCTTCGAATGGCAAAACAATTGCCCTGATTTCCCTACTCGTTTCCTTAATAAATCTTATACTTATAATAGTTACACAAAAATATATTATTCATTCCCAATGATTAAAGTGTCCTTTGTGTTCATTTTATATCAATCTCTAACAGATATGTTATTCTCAAATATGTGTACGCAGCCTGTGTATACGCTGTAAAATACTATTAGGCTGCTAGGAAAATAATGTCCGGTTTTAGAATAAAGGTTTTAATTGTTTACATTATTTACATTATTCGGACTTTTATCCTCATCTTCATTGCCATAATCACAACGTTTCGGCCGTTGTACGCTCAAGCCTTCTTCAAGTGATTGGAATTTCGAACCGAACCCTTTATTTAGTCCACCGGGTAATGGCGTTGGTTAGATCCAGTGACTAGACCCAAAGAATTGTGAGTTCAATACCAGGCTACAGCAGTGGTGAAACAAAAAACTTGGAGGTCAGAGTTAAAGGGAAATAACTGAGACATCCGGAAGAGGCACGGCATGTGGAACTAGGACACTCTACCCTGGTGGACGAAATAAAGGGTTCGGTTCGAAATTTCTATCACCTGAAGAAGGCTGGAGCGTACACCGGCCGAAACGTTGTGAATATGTCAATGAAGATGAGGATAACAGTCCGAATAATGTAAATAATCATAATACCTCAGTGATATAGACATACTGTTTAATTGTGTTCTAATATATTATTATAATTGTTGCACAAATATATATTACTCATTCCTAATGTTTAAAAGTATCCTATTTGTTAAATTTATACAGGGTGACCCCCAAAAAACTGGAATTTTTGAAGTGCGTCTTGCCAGACATGAGCAAGTGACAACAGTGCGAGACAGTGACCTTGAGCAAGTGAGCATTTCGCCATTTAGAATTCAAGATGAAATTCACAGTATCCCAGCTGAGATGTTGCAGCAATCAATGAGGAATCTCAACAGCAGATTTCAAGAATGCATTCGTACAGGAGGACGCCATCTACAGGACGTAATTTTTAAAGAAAATGAAAATTCCATCATTGTTTCTTAAATGGCATGTTTTAAAGTTTTCAATTAATATGAATAAAATATTTTTCTTCCATCACTCTTGGTTTTATTGAATTGTTAAAATCACCCTATATAAATCTCTTTCAGAATTTAAATTAAAACATTATAGACCTCTCATCTTGAACAGGAAAAACACGAGATGCTTTTACGTATTTGCATGACTTCAGTCTTGCTCATAATGCTTCGCAAATTGTTACGAACATTAACAAAGTATGGGATGATGGATCCACATGTGATTTAACAGAGAAGAGGTGGTATCTGAAGTTCCGTAGCGGGGATACAAGTCTTGATTATTAAAGTAGAGGATTAGTGTGTAGTGTCGTATAACCGTAAGAAAAAGCAAAAACTTGGTGGGCAAAGTTAAAGGTAAATAACTGAGACATCCGGAAGAGGCAGGGCATATGGAACTAGGACACTCTACCCTGGGTTCATGCAACAAAGATAACGATTAACACCAGGTGTGCAACAATTTACGCCTTCTTGAGCTCACGCATAGAATGACTATATTAAATCAAATTACTAATTAAAATACTAATTAAATCAAAAGACGAGATCAACCACAAGGAAAGTTGTTTCACTGTATCATGTCAGATAGTTTTTCACGTTAGAATCCATCTTGCATACTTAGAAATATACCATCCGCCCATGCATAGGATATCTGGTATGGTGCTGCGACTATACATCGCGAGATTCTCGACAAAATCCAAATAAAAGTCTGTAATCTCGTCACTTAATTACCGTATTTTCCGGCTTACAAGACGCACTTTTTATACCCTCAAAAATACAAGTGCATCTTCCAAGATGAATGTAAAGTTGGACTCAAATAAGCTTGACTGATAGGGACGTGGATTTCTATGTTGAGTCATTACACTCCAATGTTAGCTATCTCTCTAATTCAGCCTTTTATATTATGTAACCTCAGCACTTAGCTGTTACAAATATTTACAAGACTATAAACCTTCCTGAAGCCGAGCCACAAGCTTAAATATGCTCTGTTTACTAGCAGCGGCGGGAGCCTTTCTGCTCTTGACTAGTATGTTATTGCCATATAAACAAAATCGTGATTAATGTAAACAATACATGCCTCCAGTATGTGAGGGATGCATGGTGAATGTGTTGTTGTATGAGAATGACTTTTTGTTTTTCTTAGAAATTTCTTTCCAATATTAGTGTGCGTCTTCCAAGCCGCAGCGAGTTGTAAGCCGGAAATGGCTGGTGCTAGCATTTAGGAGAGTACCTCTTTGCGCCTTCTTAGACTTACGTTTTCTACTGGCAGGGAGGGAATATATTGAATCAATTGCTACGTCTAATGCAAGGAAAGATGCTTCACTATACCATGCCAAACATTTTTTCACGTCCGAATCCATGTTGCACAGATATATATCTACGATACGCCCGTGCATTGAATATTTCTGCTTTATTTCGCCTGGTGCGTCTGCTATGTCTCTCGAGATTCTCGTCAAAATCCAAAGAAGGATCTGGCATGTCGAGTTCAGACACTTTTCCAGCGCCATGACGAGGCCGCCCTCTGTCTTTCCTGTAAAAATTTCTATGGCAATCGTTCTAATGAGATTTTCGCTATGGTACATCCACTGCATGAATTTAAGAAACATATCGCTTGAAACAAAGAAAAGGCTACTCAACTGTTATGTGATATCTGTCCTCCTATAGGACAACTTCATCACAGATAAAAAAGAGACTTGAGGAAATGTCGTCTTGCAGAAGAATGCTGAGAATAGAGTGGATCAAACATTTGACCACCGACAAAGTTCTAGAAACAATGCAAAGAAAATGGACGCTTAACATCGAGAAGAAACAGTTCAATTTGTACTGAAGAGGCAGGGCACATAAAAGAAGACTAGATTGGAAAGTTGTTCATCTATCTATCTATCTATCTATCTATCTATCTCTCTCTCTCTCTCTATCTATCTATCTATCTACACTGCGTGCCAAATTATTATTTTTCAAAAACCGTCCAGTCAATTCACACAAAATTTTCACACAATGTTGGCAACACTAAACTGCGCAATCGCTGAAATTTTTGCTGTGCAAAAGTAAGTGAACCCCTAAAATAATATTTTTATATTAATAATATTTTTAAGGAAATGTCTCTTTTTTCAGATGATCAACAAATCTTAATTAAATTATTCATTAAGAAATTCCCCTATTAAACTAATTATACAACATTCAAAAGTTTTTATGAAGCTAGGATGAAAATATTAATTAAAAATTATTAGTAATTTGAATACGTTCACGCTGTTTTCCAATAGACGGCGTTCCCAGAAGTGCGTGCATGTAGTTTTAGATGGTAACGCATCTATAAGGAAGTACTATGAGCAAGCTTGAAATTTAGTGTATCTCATTTCACCGAAATGTAAACAACCTTGTTTTTCATGGCCTTAAACATGTCGGATTTCGTGCCAAAGGAAGTGTATTTGCGGGGAATTTTACTGCACTACTTTATTCAAAAGAAATCTGCAGCTGAATCACGCAGAATTCTTGTTGAGATTTACGGCGACCATGCTCTGTTGGAAAAAAAAACATGTAGAGATTTGTTTAGAGGCTTCAACAATAATGATTTTGATGTTGAAGATAAAGAACCCTCTGGCGCACCGAAAAAGTTTGAAGAGGAAGAAGTAGAGGCATTACTTCACGAAGACTCATCTCAGGCGCAGGCTAAACTTGGAGAATCCTTAGGAGATGATCACACAACAGTGTAGAAGCGTTTGAAAGCATTAGGAACGATTCAAAGGCAAGGACGTTGGTTGATGTGTTGAAGCTGAGAGACATCGAACGGTGTTTTGTCACGTGTGAATAGCTGCTTCGACGGCAGAAAAGGAAAGTTCTTGCATCATATCGTGACCGGCGATGAAAAGTGGATACACTACGATAACCCTAGGCGTAGAAGATTGTGGGGCCATGCATCAACATCGGTGGAAAGCCGAATATCCATGGTTCGAAGCTTCTGCTCTGCATTTGGCGGGATCAGTTGGGTGTAGTTTATTATGAGCTCAAACCGACCGAAACAATCATGAAAGATTGCTATCGACTAAAATTGATGCGTTTAAGCCGAGCATTGAAGAAAAAGCGGCAAAGATACGAGCAAAGACTCGACAAATTGATTTTGCAACATGACAACGCTAGGCCACAAGTTACAAAACAGGTGAAAACCTACTTGTTCTCCCCCGCCCGCCGTATTCACCAGCCGTTGCTCCGTCCGATTAACATTCGTTCCGATCGATGTCACATGGCCTGGTTGAGCAGCACTTTCATTCTTATGAAGATGCAAAAAAAAGGGATCGACTCGTGGTTAGCCTCAAAAGACGTATCGCTTTTTCCGACGTGGAATTCAAATGCTGCAAGAATGATGGGTAAAACTAGTGACTTGCGATGGACAATATTTTCACCGACATGTTTCTTACTAATTTTTGTAAATAAAATATTACTTTTCATGAAAAATCAACGAGAGCTTATTCAAGGTTCTAATTAGAAGTGCAAAAGTAAGTGAACCCTTACATTTACGCTCTGTATTTTTATTTTACATGGTTGTCAGTGCAAATAATTTTTGTGCACATGCAAAAATCAAAATGACACATTTTTTTTGTAAGCTGTGTATACTGTATTCAAATAATATAACTCATTGTGTATTCAAACGTGTAGATTTAGAGTCTAAATTTAAAAAAAATATATATATACAAAGATCAAAAGAACTTTCTGAAGTTTTAAATAATAGTATAATTGAAACCTATAATAATGTAGAAGGCTACAAAAAGCTTTCAAAACAATTTAGAGTGCATTTCTCCAGAGTGAAACAATTTATTTATAAATGGAAAGCCTTTGGTATGACGGCATAACAATCAAGTAGTGGCTGTACGCGATACTAATCACTAGAGTAAAGAGATATCTGGTTCAGCAAGCCCAGGTAAATCCCGCTGTGACTTTTGCGGTTCTCCAATGCTCACAAGCCAATGTCAGAATTAATGTATATACATCTACAGTGCAACGAAATCTGAACAATGCAGATCCATAGCAGAATAGCCTAGAAAAAGTGACTGCTTAAAAAATAGCACAAGCATGCTTGTCTCAGCTATGCAAAACTCATATTAATAAGCTAGATCAAAAGGTTTTATGGACCAAACTAGAGATTTTGGGGAAGGAACAATAGGTAGAGTATCTGGCGAGCTCCTAATACGGTTTTTGAAGAGAAGAATTTTATACTAACCATTAAGCATGGCGATCACAGCATTATGATTTGGGAGTGCTTTGCTGCAGCAGGAACAGGCAAAATAGTACGCATTCATGGCACAGTGGACTCTCCAAGATAGCAAGCAATTTTGAACAAAAATGTCTTGTCCTCAATTCAAAACTGGAACTTCAAACAGGACGATGACCTGAAGCATCATAGCAAATCCACAAAAGAATGGGTTCGTAAAAAGAAATTTCAAGTCTTGGAACTGCCTAGTCAAAGTCAGATGTGCAAAAAACTATTTATAAATGGAAGACCTTTAGTATGATGGCCTGACAATCAAGAAGTGGCAGCAAGAGCAAGTAGTCATCTAGTTAGGCAAGTTCAGGTAAATCCTAATGCCGGAATCAATGTGCATATATCTACATTACGACGAAATCTGAACAATGGCGATCTTATGGCAGAATTCCTAAATAAAGCCACTGCTGACGAAATAACACAAGCATGCTCGCCTCAACTATGTCAAAGCTCATATTAAAAAGCTAGAAACATTCTGGTAAAAGGTTTTATTGTTGGATTAGACCAAACTACGGCTTCTGGAGGAGGAACAATAGATAGAGGTTCTGGCGAGCTCCTTCTAATACGGCTTTGAAGAGAAGAACTTGTTACCAACCATTAAACGTAGCAGTGACAGCATTACGATTTGTGGGTGTTTTGCTGCATCTGGAACAGGTAAGGTAGTACACATTGATGGCAAGATACTGAGCAATTTTGAATGAAAATTTCTTGTCCTCAGCTCAAAAGTTGGGTTTAACTCAAGGCTGGGACATCCAACAGGACAATGATCTGAAACATCAAAGCAAATCCATAAATGAATGGGGTTTGCAAAAATACATTTCAAGTCTTGTAATGGCCTAGTCAAAGTCCTGATCTAAACCGAATTAAAAAACCTGTGTTTCATGTGAAAGAACACAATACATGGAAGAAACCTAGGTAATATCAAACCATTTTAAGAGTTTTGCCGATAAGATTGGTAAAACTCAGCAGTCAATACTGCTAGAAACTTCTTAAAAATTATACAAAAGGACTGGTTGACATAACCTCAAAAAGAGCAGTCACCAAATATTAATTGTAAGGGTTCATTTCCTTTGAATATTTTAATTTTTAATTAATATTTTCATTCTAAAAATTGCTAAAAAATTTCGGAAGTGGTTGTAATTGATTTTATAACGGTTTTTCTTAATAAATATATAGTTTAAGATCTGTTGTTCATCTAGGAAAAAAGAGATTTTTAAAGAATATTATCTTAGAGTTCACTTATTTTTGCGCAGTACTGTCTATATTTAATAAGTATTTTTTGTTATAGATGCTTGTTTCTTCCACGCATTTATTTTAAATACGCGTTACTCACTAAATCTCAAACAGACAACCATGAAAAGAAATTAGCAATACTCGACAACAAGCAACTTGAAAATTGACAAAGAAATGGCCGAAAGCTCTTGGAACAATAGACAATATGGACAATCATATCTAATGTCTAATCCAAAGCAATATGTAGTTTATACTTAGTGAGAATATCGCAAATTCTTTTAATTCATCTTCAATTAACTCTTATCAAGATTCAAAATTGAATAATATAGATGATAGAGAATAAGCCTCAATGCCGCACTAGAGAAGTCAATCCTCTGTTGGGCACCTACGCATAGACCTTTATGCCAGAATGAATTAAACTTACAAGAAAAAGAATTAACACACACACGCACACAAATACACACACACACACACACAAACACACACACACACACACACACACACACACACACACACACACACACACACATATATATATATATGAAGAAATATAGTCTGCTATATTTATGGGATAAAGTGCTCAATATCAGAGATAGAGCGTATGTAAATATAAAAGTGAACATAGAAGTCAAAACTTAGAGGCGACATGCTGTTTCATGCTAGACGCAATCGTCAGGTGACTTGACGATTGCGTTTAGCATAAATCGAACTGTCGCCTCTAAGTATTCTTATATATATATATATATATATATATATATATATATATATATATATATATATATATATATATATATATATATATATATATATATATATATCATATATATATATATATATATATATATATATATATATATATATATATATATATATATATATATATATATATATATATATATATATATATATATATATATATATATATATATATATATATATACATATATATATATATATATATATACATATTTATTAAATATATATATATATATATATATATATATATATATATATATATATAGTTTATGCAAATTTAGGTAATCCGTATGGTAGACCTGAGGAGGATGATATCCAGAGAGCTCAATGTAAAATTCAGAGCAGATATGTTTGAATAAAAGACAGACCACGTTAAGATTCCATGTAATAAGCTATTTCACCATAACCCCTTTAACAGGGTTCTGGATCATCAGACTTTACTTCCAAAAGCTGAAATGAAAAATGAAAAGAAATTCACACGTTTTTTACGGACTTCATCAAGTATACGCAAAGTTAACGATATGAGGAAGTGAGGTGAGAGAGAGGATATGAGTGTGTCATATGTATCATTTTAGTTTCCTATTTTAACCCCAGTGTGTCGGCTGGATGTTGCTCAAATAAAACGCGTCTCGTCTCTAGATAAAGGTGGTTAAGGGGTGAGCGATAAGAACTACATTAAAGGGAGACGTTACAATAACCTCAATAAATTACACGACAGGTTTCATTCAAATTCTTAGACGCTGTCAGTTCGCGTTACTTTAACGTGCATATTTGGGAGGTTAAGGTTTGATAAATATCTAAATTTTCAAACAATCTACGAAGAAATTAATTTGAAATTCGGTGGAGTTTTGGGTATTTTCTATGAAGCAGTCGATTGGAAAATCCATAGACAGAACATTGGAAGAGTAATCAATTTAGTTTTTTTTTTCCACTAAAACTTTTATCTTATAGCTTGTTAGGTTGACATTTATTCGTTTGATTTTTTTGTTCATTAAGTAAACTCGTGATTGTTTTTGATTTTTGTTCATTAAGTAAACTCGTGGTTGTGTTTATGTACCCAATTATCAACAGTTATTCCCATTTAAATAATTTTATTTTCTACATTGGAGTAGTATCTTTCAATCTCAATTAAAATACTAATCTAAAACTTTCCCTTCGTGCTATTTAAAATTCACTTCCAATTGGAGAATATTAGAGGAGAAATCTGGAAGAGATGTCACTAGCAGAAAATTAGGCCCTTCTTTTACAATTTCTTATCTACACATGTCTTAAACCCCTATTTGTAACCACATCTCTATATCGTCTTATATGCCTATGCGTTCCTATATACACCTGCGCACACATTCACACGAAACGATATATGTATATTTCCATCTTTACATATATACACCTGCAGAGAAAACGCACATCCACATGTCTCCATACCTATCTCCATGTATACTTATACTTACATATATACATATACACACACGGACATCTGCATATCCATATATATTCATACGCACATATATATATATATATATATTTACACATCCATACGTATACACATATACACATACATACACACACCCATATCTGCATACATACATACATACATACATACATACATATACATACACACATATGCATATGCATACACAATATGCAGAATATCTACATACCCACATATGCGTTAATTTGCACTTACATATATCTACCCACGTATTTGTCCCTATCCTCATGTCCACCCGTGCATCCACTTATGCCTGCGTTCGAAGACTATCTCAGTATTTAATTACATTATCTATATCTTTACACATATAATATTACCCGATCTTTCATATTTATGGCAAAATATATAAATTACCTATCTAATTGTACATCTCCACACACAAAAAAAAAAAAACCGGTATGCTTCTTTTCCGTATAAAAACATATACATGTACATATCAACATGTGTCTCATTGTGCAAATACATTATCATAGTTGTATACATATAGTCATGTGTTAGCGTTCACGTGTGCATAGTAATATTTCTAAAAACAAAGGGAATATAAAACATTCAAAATTGCTGTTCCTATATGATTATTTCTTAGTGTACTTGCTTAGGTTTAGGTTGTTTTTGTGCCGGCATTTAAAAACTAGTTCATTGTGTCTGGATCTTTATGTTTGATTATGAAGATTTTCTCCTTCAAACATAAGTTGCATCTGTCTCTGACGTTTTGGGGAGTTTTGGCTCTTGATATTATTCTCCACTTTATTTGTGGTGTTAGGCCACTCTCCAACAAAAACCAATAATGATTTGATAGTGTTGTTTGGGTTTTTTTACATTTATTTTTGAAGGATTGGCGATGGTTGTATAGTCGGTGTTTCGAATCTCCCGCTGATATTCCAATGTATATCTTTTTCTCTTCAACCTTTTCTTTGGGGAAAATTGTTGCTTCATATATTGTGTTCTCTGCCATGCATATTCCTTCAACTGGACACTCTGATCCTGTCCTGCAGTTGCATGTTGATTTTTCCGTTCGTGTTGTATCCTGATTTTGTCTTAGATTATCCTGAAGGTCTCTTAAAATGTTACTGTTGTGTGAGCTAATAATTCTTTCCATATTGTTCATGTAAGAATAGCTAATCTTTAGATTCATCTTGTTGAATATTTTTTTCAGATATGCATTTTTGCTAAAGTGTTTTTCTAACAGTTTTATGAAGTATTTACCTATGTTAATATTGGAGAGGTTACAAAAAGGTGGGTTGAACCATATAATTTTCCTTTTCCTATTTTTGGGTTTAGTGGATTTTTTACTTACTGACTTATCTATGTAATTTAGTGTTTGCTTAAAATTGCTTTTTAACAGGGCTTTATTGTATTCCCATTTATTCTGGTTAAAAATGGTTTTACTGGAGAAAAGTTTATTTATTCTAGCATTTACTGTATTTGGGATTTGTTTAATTATTGATTTCGGGTGATTGGAGTGGATATTTATATATATGGGTGATTGGTTTTCCTTTTAGAAGTGTTTATAAGTATTATTGTTCAGATTAAATGTAACGTCTAGGAAGTTTACTATTTTTAAGTTGGAAGAAATCTCGATTCTAAATTCTAGAAATTTGAAGGCCTTAATTATTTCCTTTTGTAGTTGGGATGTTAACGGACCATTGGTATTAGGTACAGCAACTAACCCGTCATCTCTGTATAGTCCGATATTTTGAGGGTCAAGGAATCTACTTAGGATATCTAAAATGTATATACCTATTAGGTCTGCTATTTGAGCTGAATCAAAAGATCCCATTGGGACATCAAAATTGTCTCTATCTTTTTTAATCCAAGTAGTGTTGTTCAGTTTTAGTATGGACTGTCTAGAGTCCTTTATGATTTTTATTTCTTCGTCAGTAATGTCAGTGTGGATTCTGGCAAAACTTAAGCTATTTTCTAATAATTCTTTAGAGATTGAGGGGTAGAAATCGATGATATCAAGTTGTATAAAAGTATTATTATTTTTATTCTTTATTTTTTGGAACCAGTTAATGGTGTCTGATGAATCTTTCCAAAGGTTTAACGGGTGTTTTTTAATTATAGATGTGTTTATTCATTTAGGTTGTTTTTAGAAATTATTCCTAATTCTGATTTGGAGGGATTTATTAGTCTGGACTGTAGATTATTCTGAAAGTTAGGTTTATGGTCTTTAAAAAGTAGGTAGGCGTCTTTTAGATGAGTTGTACCCATTCTATCAGCAATATTATATTTAAATGCTAATTTCGCAGTTTCTTTGTGTATGGAGTCTAAGTGTTTAGAATTGTTGTCCTTCTTATAAGAACCAGAGACTTTATTTTGAATCAGATGGTTGTATTCCGAGGGATTAATTTTGTAAAAATTTTTAGATTTGTCAGCTCTGATCCATAGTTTTTTTGAATTTCTTATATTTGTGATGCCTTTTTTGAGTTTGGATTGGAATGGGTTGTATTTTTTCTGGAAGGATATTTTCTTAATTAACTCAATTAAATCTTGTTCAAAAGGTTTTAATAATTTATTGTTTGGTGGAGTGTTTTGAGATTTAAAGTAAAAGGCTTCATCTAGTTTAGTGGGTTTGTCATGGGGATTAAGATGGAAGTGAATTTTCCACCTCATTCTTTTTATGACGTCAATGATTTTTTCCGTCAAAGACATGGTGAAGGATTCAATCGTAGGGTGAGGAATGTTCTTGAGTGAGTAGTCCGGTGTAAATTTATCCATTTTAGTTTCGAAGTTTGGATCCTTATGGTAATCCGATGGGAGGT
The DNA here is from genome assembly GCA_903632075.3 of Acanthosepion pharaonis. Taxonomy (NCBI): domain Eukaryota; kingdom Metazoa; phylum Mollusca; class Cephalopoda; order Sepiida; family Sepiidae; genus Acanthosepion; species Acanthosepion pharaonis. The sequence continues at coordinate 766,091 of CAHIKZ030001019.1, read as the reverse complement.
AATCCAACCGAGAGCTCAACTTATTTGTGAGTGTGAAGATGTACAATTAGATAGGTACTTATATATTTTGCCATAAATATGAAAGATCGGGTAATATTATATGTGTAAAGATATAGATAATGTAATTAAATACTGAGATAGTCTTCGAACGCAGGCATAAGTGGATGCACGGGTGGACATGAGGATAGGGACAAATACGTGGGTAGATATATGTAAGTGCAAATTAACGCATATGTGGGTATGTAGATATTCTGCATATTGTGTATGCATATGCATGTGTGTGTGTATGTATATGTATGTATGTATGTATGTATATATGTATGCATGTATGCAGATATGTATACGTGTATGTATGTGTATATATATATATATATATATATATATATATATATATATATATATATATGCGTATGAATATATATGGATATGCAGATGTCCGTGTGTGTATATGTATATATGTAAGTATAAGTATACATGGAATAGGTATGGAGACATGTGGATGTGCGTTTTCTCTGCAGGTATATATGTAAAAGATGGAAATATACATATATCGTTTCGTGTGAATGTGTGTGTAGGTGTATATAGGAACTCATAGGCATATAAGACGATATAGAGATGTGGTTACAAATAGGGGTTTAAGACATGTGTAGATAAGAAATTGTAAAAGAAGGGCCTAATTTTCTGCTAGTGACATCTCTTCCAAATTTCTCCTCTAATATTCTCCAATTGGAAGTGAATTTTAAATAGCACGAAGGGAAAGTTTTAGATTAGTATTTTAATTGAGATTGAAAGATACTACCCCAGTATGGAAAATAAAATTAATGGGAATAACTGTTGATAACTGGATACATAAACACAACCACGAGTTTACTTAATGAACAAAAATCAAAAACAATCACGAGTTTACTTAATGAACAAAAATCAAACGAATAAATGTCAACCTAACAAACAATAAGATAAAAGTTTTAGTGGAAAAAAGTACTAAATTTAAATCGGATTACTCTTCCAATGTTCTGTCTATGGATTTTCCAATCGACTGCTTCATAGAAAATACCCAAAACTCCACCGAATTTCAAATTAATTTCTTCGTAGATTGTTTGAAAATTTAGATATTTATCAAACCTTAACCTCCCAAATATGCACGTTAAAGTAACGCGAACTGACAGCGTCTAAGAATTTGAATGAAACCTGTCGTGTAATTTATTGAGGTTATTGTAACGTCTCCCTTTAATGTAGTTCTTATCGCTCACCCCTTAACCACCTTTATCTAGAGACGAGACGCGTTTTATTTGAGCAACATCCAGCCGACACACTGGGGTTAAAATAGGAAACTAAAATGATACATATGACACACTCATATCCTCTCTTCCACCTCACTTCCTCACTTCGTTAACTTTGCGTATACTTGATGAAGTCCGTAAAAAACGTGTGAATTTCTTTTCATTTTTCATTTCAGCTTTTGGAAGTAAAGTCTGATGATCCAGAACCCTGTTAAAGGGGTTATGGTGAAATAGCTTATTACATGGAATCTTAACGTGGTCTGTCTTTTATTCAAACATATATATATGTATATATATATATAAAAACACACACACACACACACACACACACATATATATATATATATATATATATATATATATATATATATATATACTAGACCACACGTAAACCTGTTGGGTTCCTTTTAAAGGCAGCACATTATATAAAATGATTTCTTTGTGTGTATGAGTATGTCCGCCTTGAAAGTGAGAGAAAATAAAGTCTTTTATACAGGTTATGAGTACTTGATTAGGAGTAATAATTGAGTAATAGGACTAGTCTATATGCCTTATGTTCACATAACTGGTATGTGGGGCCTGAATCATTGCTGGTTGGTAGGGGGTGAAATATTTATTTTTTTAAATAAAAAAGAAATAAATGTTCAAAAATTGATATAATGTGATTTTCTAGAATTTTTTTTTATATTCTATCTCTCACTTTCAAGACGAACCTACCGTGAAAATTATTGACCGTTTCTATTTTTGTAAGATGGCAAACTCAGAAAATCAGAAGGGAATTAAATACTTATTTTCCCCAATGTTTATATGCAGATGGCTCTAAGAACGTGCATCGAAAACAAATACTGAATTTGCTATTGAAAATGCCACCAGTCCGAGCTAAAGAAACACCTTTTCTAATTTTAATGACATTTGGCACTGCAGTCGGCAGATGTTCACGGTACAATATGGCGCTAATGTCGTTCGCCGATTACTTATCGTTTAAGCTGCATCTGAGGAACACAGATACATACATAAAATATTAGAGTTTTCGCATTATATAGATATATAAGAATAGATTAAAAACAGTTTTAGTTACACTGTATTTATGGATAAAACTGCTCAATATCAGGGATAGAGCCTATGTAAATATAAAAGTGGAAACTTAGTTCAAAACCGTTTGAAGACAGTGTCATGCTTTAACGTAAACTTCAGGCCATACACATACACACACACACATATATATATATATATATATATATATATATATATATATATATATATATATTGCATACAATTGTCTGCACTTATAAATTTAGTAAATATCTTTGAAATTTTATTCCTAACATCGTTTGAAAATGGAACGTGACTATGGATTTTAAGTTAAAATTCTTATAATTAAATTTAGTTTCAGTTTGGAATCATCGAAATTTTCTGTGACGCAATGGAATAATATTTTTAAAAAGAAAATAATTATAATATTTTTCTCTACTGTTTGTAGCAAGCACTGTTTTTTTTTTAAATAAAAATAATTGCTAAGAACACCAGATTATAAATCTTACTGTTCTTTCGCATTATTTTCATATATATATATATATATATATATATATATATATATATATATATATATATATATATACAATAGGAATTTATTACATGGATATGATCATTTCATCTTACAAATTAAGATTAATTTCCAACCCGATTACGTTAATAAAAAAAAATCATTTATTTTTCTTATTAACCAAATCGGTTTGAAAATCCTTACAAATCAATCTTAATTTGTAAGGTGAAATGATCATAACCATGGAGTGATCTTAATTTTATTGTATGTAATTTATATACTCTCTTTGAATAAAACATTGAACTCCCTATGTGAATCAGTTCTAATATTTTATATTATATTAGGTTTACTTGGATTATATACCAACGGATTATTACATATATATATATATATATATATATATATATATATATATATATATATATTTGTGTGTGTGTGTCTGTTCGTGTATATGTGTGTGCGCTTGTGTCCGTGTATGTGTGTTAAAAGTATCGATATGAGTAAATACCTATTCTCAACTTCATCATATCTTTCTGTTGATCTTTTTCATAATATCGTCATATCGCTCTAGTTATCTTTTATTTTTTTTTACAGTTAGGTTCACCCTGTACAAGGTCCGGGAGCCACCCGAGGTAGAGGGTTACAGAGTACTAGCCACATCTTATGCTGTTATGTGGGGAAGATAACTGTTAAACGTAGACTTGAACAGTAAAGTAGGGGATAGCACCAGTTGTCAGGAACTTACTGGCACGGTAAAAGGAACCGTCCATTTATGCTGCTTTTTTTGCTCGGAATCCTATGTACGAGACCCACTTGATATCTGCGTTGACTTTAAGGCCCAGTAAGTAAGTTGCTCAAGGCACGGGGCCTCGTTTATATATATATATATATATATATATATATATATATATATATATATGCCTCATGATATTTCTTCTTCACTTACTTGGGTTGTAAATCTTTTCAATCTGAATATATGTCTATATATATTCCTCAGCCTCAACATATCTATCTTTCACAGCCGTATCTTATCATGTTTAGCTAATTCACTCTCGCTCGGCATACGTTTCTTCGGTCTTCTGTATGTCTATCTATATACTTAATCAGATTAAGCTGACAAAATCCCTCCTCACCCCAGGAAATTTGCTAAATATATTTCTTGAAATTGCTTTCTTAAAACTAGTGCGTAATTTATAAAAAAAAATAATGTCTTCAGTTTAAAATGTCTCTTCCTACGCACACATATCCATACCCTCCCATATATATATATATATATATATATATATATATATATATATATATAGGGTTCAAGTCGTCTGAAACTGAAACTGTGGTTACAACAAGAGCCATCCATTCAGCGTTTTTGCTCTGTCTAGGTAATCTAGACATTGAGCACTTTATTTTACTGAGTAGGTAGTTTTGTTAAGAGTTGGCTTTTTCTTTTTATTATTATTAAAGCTTGCATAATTTTTAATCGTTTTTTACAAGTGGATGAAGTTATTATATTTGTGTTTTCTACCAGTGTGTTTCTAATGGAGTCTGGTAAGTTTGTGTACGTGTTTAAATGAGTTCTAATGGAGCTGTGATCAGATAGGTGTAACGTAAGACGTCTGGATAAGCATGTAGTTGTGTAACCGATTTAATTATTTATGAGCCCGGTTTAAATAATTACATCGATTACAATATTAACTACAGACAAAGCCACAATGTGCTAACCGTATTCGGAAATTAAAAGCATCTCAACAACACACTAAAACATACACATAATGCACACACTCAATTAAGCTGAAAAATTGAATCATCCTTGATAATGGTTAAAGGTATAGCCGAAAGCGCTCGGAACTATAAAAAAATTGTACAATTTTTACACACACTTTGTCCAGAAAAGAAAGCTCTTGTTCGAACACAAGAAAAAATAAATAAAAACTTAACCGTAGTACCTTATCTGTCGTTTTTAATGAAACACGCATATATATATATATATATATATATATATATATATATATATATATATATATATTTTTTAACATATATTATTTATATATTATATATATACGCGGTACTTACTGGAAAGCGCTCAATATCAGTGATAGAGCTATTTGCGATCGTCAGACAAACATTGTCTGTCGATCGCAAATAACATGAAACCCAGGGTCACAAACTCTCATCTCAACTATATATATATATATATATATATATATATATATATATATATATATATACTGATGTAAACCAATATTTTAAACTAATTTAAATGTCCCTTAGGAGAATGAATTTCCGACAAAAAAAAAAACAAAATAAATATATATGTTGGGTATACGTCAACGACACTAAGAAGACATCTTACAATACAAATGTCTGATCATTCGTCCATTGCAGAATATAAAAAAATATTACTGATCTACAACACAACTATCCTACAACAAGAAAATAATAAATTCAAGATACAGATCCTAGAAGCAATTTATATTAAAAAATTAAAGCCTGCACTGAACAGAATTAACTATGAATCCTGTAATAATCTCTGAAATGCCTATAAAGGAACAGTTTTTTAGGTTTTAATGCACGCATGACCATTACATTATAACAGAGGAAAAAAAATTCTATAATGGATTTTTTTCACGTTTCCTCAATACATTGCCAGCCGTTTGCATTTAAAAGTATAATGAAAAATGACGGTAATGGATAGCAACGCAGAACTTTGTATGAATACTTGTATTAATGAACAACATATAGATTTGTACTACTTGCACCCCTGAAGATGAACTTGGAAGAACATCGAAAGTACAAAATTATAGCAAATTTCGCTCATCCTTTAACATCAATGCACGGAAGTTTATTCGTGAGTATGAAGGGTTTTTGTTTAAAAATAGCAGACATAATATCGGTAATTTATTCAATCAAACATGCCTAAAAGAGAATTTGCTACCTAAATACACACACATACACATGCACATATATATATATATATAAAGAAATATAGTCTTAAGGTGTGCTATATTTATGGGATAAAGTGCTCAATATCAGAGATAGGGCGTGTGCAAATATAAAAGTGAACATAGAAGTCAACACTTAGAGGCGAAAGCCTGTTTCATGCTATATGCAATCGTCAGGCCACCTATGCTGTTATTTTTCTCGGCTATTTATATATATACGGGTTAGTGGTGCATTGTGGGTATTCTATTATGGCGGTTATTTTTACCGGAAGTCGCTTTGTTTATTTATTTGGGTCAAATTATATTGCTCGTTTTTTTTTTTTTGTTTCTTATTTTATTTATTTATTAACGTAGTAAAAATTTGTTTATATCACGTATTTAACAGTTTTGTTTTGGTTTGAGAATGGGCAGCTATACATACATACATACATATATATATATATATATATGTGTGTATGTATGTATAGCTGCCCACTCGTATGAGGACATCCGTCTACTGGGGCGACTAGCCAGTCTCTATTGAAGACGTTTGCTAACGTGCATTTGTGTTTATTATTCAACACCCACAGAGCCTACCTCTGGTTTATACTGTAACTATGCTGAGCAGACCTTAGTTAGAGTTTCTGGTAAAGAGCCTGTTATCTAGCGTGACCAACAATTGTGACTTCGTGCTGGCACAGTTATAAACGGCCATCAAGAGTTCCGTCTATCTAATTTCACTCACAAGGCTTAGGTCAACACGTGGTATGGTTTTTCAGGCACTTTCCAAAGGTGCCGCGCGCTGAGATCGACGCCTTCAGTCCGATAACATCAGGAAGTCTCTTTCTTTCCTGACAAATCGACCATGGTGAGATTCGAACCCGGGTCTCATGGTCAGAATGCGAAAGTTCTAACCACTCGGCCATGTATATATTACAGGAAAAAAGTTTGGGACCACCCTGCTTTTCTTTAAAAATACCAGAAAATGTTTTTTTAAAGTAAAAGATAAATTTTCACAAACGACAGAGTATTTGCTTATATACTGACACAAAATAACTTCTTAACTATACAAATTATCATACAACAGCATCATATTTTGTTTTTGTCAATAAAACCACCACCTTCCTTAAGCTTTAATTACTGTTTTACAAATGTTTGGCATTATTTGAAAAATTGGTAGCCCTTCCCAACCATTCTTTAAGTATTGAAAAATTCACTGTCACGCTTTGGATATTATCTTTGAACTGTCCTATCCAATTCATCCGACATTTAAGTCAATGGGAACGAGGCCAGGGAAAGTCATAATTTCTAGAATTTTGTTCCTTTTTTTTTTAACTCGAAGTAATTTTGGCATAATTTAGAAGAGTGTTTTAGATTGAAAAATGATGCTTTCCCAGTTATGCATAAACCAGATGGTATCGCAAAATCTAATGATATTGTTCTTTTTTCATGATTCCTTTCACCAGAATCAAATCCCTGTCCCTCTTTGCCGGTCATCATAACAGAACCACCATCTTGCTTAACTGTTAGAACCACATATTCATCATTCAGATATTCTCCTGACTTCCTTCTCACATACACTCACCACTTACGATCAAAAAGTTGAAATTTGTACTCATCTGTTAACAATACAATTTGTCGTTTTTTTATCAGGTCTTACACTTTTGCCCGTAACAGTCTTTTCTGCTTATTCACCTTCAATAATAGAAGTTTCCTAATGGTTGTACATTCACCTAAGATTTACTAATCTAAATTTATTTGTCATAGTTGGGAGATATGCCAGTTAAGTCCAGCTGTCAACCCTGGAGCAGTTCTCCTAACTTGCTTTCAATATTTAAGTGTTTATCTTTAGCAGCAATTGTCACTTTTGGTGCTCCAGCTTTTTTTTTATCAACTCTTTTTACCTGTTACCAGCTGCCTTTGTAGCGAACACTGCATCCCATGTCGAGAAATCTTCGGTCTTTCTAATTTGTTTTTCAGTTTGGGTTCAACCTCCATACTTAACTACTTTGATTTTGCCATTATGTACAAATTAGTTCAAAATTAAAAAAAAATAAATAAAATTATGAAAATACAGTTCTAATGGTACAAACTATTTCCTCTTCAAACAGAGAGAGAGAGAGAGCTGCATACGTTTTGTTGACAACATTAGTCAGTGCTGAGCTAACATTTAGAACCTGTATAAAGATTTAACTTAGTTGAAAACTTTGATAATCTCAAAAGGTCTATTCCGGGATAATGGCGAGAAGGAAATATAATGTTTCTCATACAAAAATATGAATAATTTAGCAAAAAATATTGTGGGCAGACGAATCCAAATTTGAACTTTTTTGTTGTAAGTGGGACCGAGAAAAAGAGTGAAAAATAAAATAAAATATACGATAGATACTAAATTTTAACTTTTGCTTAAACAAATTTATAAAAATCTCATTTTAAGGTGTTTTCTTAAGAAATACAAGATGAACCCAAACCTTTTTGCATTTAATACACGCACGTGCATATCACACACACACACACACATATATATATATATATATATATACATATATATATATATATATATATATATATATATATATATATATATATATATTATTTATTTAAAAATATGATTTACGTGTTTTAAATGTTTTAAAACACGTAAATTTCAGATATACGTTATTCAAAAAAAAAAAAAAAAAAATTTCGCTTGACGATGGAACAGAGCTTAACTCAATTTAATTTAAATAATTATATTGAAGTCTTCAGCTCTTGTTTTTGAAACATGAGACTTCTTATGTAGCGTTTTGGAATCATATTTTAAATAAATAATTATATTTATGCTCTACTTTTGTATCGAGCACTATTTTAAAAAATAATAACTAAAATACTAAGGGACTTTGGATTATTTACCTAACCAGTTCCTTCCTATTTTCTATATATTTCCACACACACACACACACACACACACACACACACACACACACACACACACATATATATATATATATATATATATATATATATATATATCATCCCTCACTCCCGGTCATCGTAACAGAACCACCATACTGCTTAACTGTTAGAATCACACATTCATTATATATATATGACCATGAGACCCGGGTTCGAATCTCACCATCGTTGATTTATTTCTCAGGAAGTAGACTTCCTGATGTCATCGATTTGGAACGCTCGGCACCTTAGGAATGGTTAGCAATTTATCTAAGGTTACCATAAAATTTCTTGCAGCTACCTCTAAAACAATAGGTTAAAACTTGAAGGAGGAATCTACTCTATCAACTGAAATAATTGCCACAAAAATACATTGGATAAACTTCAAGGAATTTCAGCAAAAGTTTGTATGAACATAAAAGGGATCTTTTGCAAAAGAACACATTAAATGCATTAGCTGCTCACCGTAATGTCACTGATCATAATTTTGATTTATAAAATGCTACTTTAATTAAAAGAGAGATGGAAATGTATAGAAAGGGCATTTATTTACGGTCAGGTGCTTACAACATTTAGCCGTTCTTGTTAGATCTACTATTACAATGGGGAATGCTTAATAACAAAAGTGATAAAAACGTAAACAAGGAGAAAAAGAAACTCAATCAAATCAGCTAAACTATATACCCAAACGCATCAACGTAAGCACGAATTTAGTCTGGTGAAGTCCTAAAGGACGAAACGCGTCAAACGAAAACTTTTTCCACTTTGTCCTGGATTTTCCTAAAAATTTCTCGCTATACAAGAGTAGTTTAAAAGTTCATAGGCTGATTATGAACGGCTGATGCTAGAGCTATGACATTTTTCAGGCATTAATTTAAATTCTTCTTATGTATAACTGACATCTGATTATTCAAAGAAGACTTTAAATGTAACTAGTGTAGATTTCTCTTGAAAATGGACAAAATTTGGCACCGTTGTTTTATCAAGTACCTGCGGGTACTCTCCAAAGATATCCATGCTGATATTGTTGTTAAAATAAGATATATTGTGTTACTCGGTAGAGACTTAAAGTTACAGGAATATGGTCACAAGTCAAAATTTACTTAGATAAATGCAAGAAACTGTGGAGAGCCACGATCTGAATGGACACAAACTTACAATAAGATACATTGTGTTACTCGGTAGAGACTTAAAGTTACAGGAATATGGTCACAAGTCAAAATTTACTTAGATAAACCAAAGTCAAGAAACTGTGGATCTGAATGGACCAAACGATCTGAATGGACTTAAAAGTTACAAATATGGTCACAAGTCAAAATTTACTTAAAATAAGTAACTGTTACATCTGAATGGACACAAACTTAAAATCGGTTAGAGTAGAAATTAAAGTTACAGGAATATGGTCACAAATCAAAATTTACTTAGATAAACCAAAGTCAAGAAACTAAAGGCTGAATGGAAAAACTTAAAATAAGATACATTGTGTTACTCGGTAGAGACTTAAAGTTACAGGAATATGGTCACAAGCCAAAATTTACTTAGATAAACCAAAGGCAAGAAACTGTGGAGAGCCACGATCTGAATGGACATTCTAAGTTACATTGTGTTACTCGGTAGAACTTAAAGTTACAAGAATATGGTCACAAGTCAAAATTTAAAAAAGGCATGTGGAAACGATCTGAATGGACACAAACTTAAAATAAGTTACATTGTGTTACTCGGTAGAGACTTAAAGTTACAGGAATATGGTCACAAATCAAAATTTACTTAGATAAAGGCAAGAAACTGTGGAGAGCCACGATCACTCACATTCTAAAGTGACATAACAGATAAAAGAATAAACATTGTGCTACTCGATAAAGCAAAGACAAAAAGAGAAAATAAAGTTATTAGATCAATAAAATAGAAGAAACTTGTGAGGAGCCATGATCGGTAGAAACTTAAAACGACAGAAACATTGTTCTACCAATGATTGCTAAACATCTTAGGTTATTCGGAAAGTAATGTCCGATTTTAGAATCGACTTTTCTTCTTGATGTAATGGCTGATACGAAACTCCAAGAGAGCAAGACTTTACGACTTGTTGGGCTCACGTTTTCCACTGATATGAGGTGGAGGCCCCTATATTGAGTCAATTGTTACGTCTACTACTAGGAAAGTTGGTTCGCTATGTCGTTCCAGAAAATTTGTTCTCGTCAGAAAACATCTTGCGCATTTATAAATCTACCCTATTCGTCCCTACATTAAATACTGTTGCTGTATTTAGTCTGATGCTCCTGCTGAATATCTTGACAAAATTCAAAGAACGGTCTGTAGTGTAAACTATCCTAGCCAGGCCTCATGAGTGCAGTCACTTTCTCACCGACATGATGTGGCTTTCCTCTGTCTTTCTCGAAGTATTTTCATGGCAACTTTTCTGAGCAGCTTTTTTTTTTCTTTTTTCTTTTTTTTTTTCTTCGTGGTGTCTCGACTACACGAATTGAAGGATGCTACTAGATTTTGGCAACTAGGTCTCACCGTTATAATCCTAAACTAGCTAGATGCAACCCCCCACTGCTGTTCAAACATTTTTCTTTTCTCGCACTTCTTACGTGCGAAACTGCCTTCAGATTTCTTACTTTCTTGAAAACTACAATCTCGAAAAATTTAAATGCAAAGTCAATCGCCATCTACTGTCTTCTTGAACCCTTCTTTTATTTCCCTTTCTGCAATCCTCCCTACTAAGGTCTTCTTATTCCCTTCCATTCTCAGTAACCCCCTGCATCCTAGTGGTATTATCCCCTCCCTTGGGGTGAAAATAATCATTATGAAGTTTGTTTTTATTTTGCCATTCACTTACTTATATATTTTAATAAATGAAGTATTTTGTTTAAGTTAATTAGAAATCTTTTAAGTTTATGTACACATAAATAAAACTTGATCCGATTAATATAAATATCTTGATCCGATTAATATAAATACTTTTTTTAAGAAATACAGGCATATAGGATTTTAAAGAAAAGATTATATCTCTATCTATAAAAGGCAGGATGTCTGTGTGTGTGTGTGTGTGTGCGTGTGTGTGTGTGTGTGTGTAACGAATGCACGGCAGCAATTTTCGACGGATTTGCAAAATTTACATGCACATGCTCCAAGTTAGCGGGGAAGGCCAAGACCGACTTTGCATTTCCCAACTCCCATCGATAGCGGAAATAATCGATTTTTTTTTCTTGCTCTTACGGCCCCTTTCATGTAGTTTTCGGCCATTTTCTACTGGCCAGAGGGAGACCCAATAGCTGGCTGCCACGAATCCTCTGCACTATCATCAGATTGACAACCAGTCACTCTGAAGTGTTTCTATTGGAGCTTCCGGTGCGAATGCCAAGAAGTACAACATGACGTTTCCTAATTTCTGGTGAAGTGAGTTGCGTCATTGTGCTCTTTTTTCCGCAGAAGTGCCCAACTCACCCTACTATACTATGCAGTCAACAAAATCAAAAAGTAACAACGCGCATGCGTGGAAGTAATAAATAAAAAAGGGTGCTAATTTAAACATCGCACTCTCTCTCTCTCTCTCTCTCTCTCTCTCTCTCTCTACATATATATATATATATATATATATATATATAAAAGTGAACATTGAAATCAACACTTAGAGGCGACAGTCTGTTTCATGCTAGACGCAATCGCCAGGCCACCTTTTCTAAACATAAAAGCAAAGGGTATTATTGAGAATAAACTTATTCTCCATCATCTATATTATCCAATTTTGAATCTTGATAAGAGTTAATGGAAGATGAATTAAAAGAATTTGTGATATTCTCACCAGCTATAAACCACATATCTTGCTTTGGATTATACAAAAATATGATTGTCCGTATTGTCTATTGTTCCAAGAGCTTTCGGCCATTTCTTTGTCAATTTTCAACTGGTTTGTGTCCAGTATTTTTAATTTCATTTCATTGGTGTCTGTTTAATATATATATATATATATATATATATATATATATATATATATATATATAAAATTATTTATTCGAAAATTATAACATAAATATGTTATAAAATCACTACAAAAATAGCCATTTTGTTTCAACACTTCTGGTGTCTTATCAAGTGATGGTGTTGAATGTATAAATAAAGGGTTTTAAAAAGTTCAAATCAATCAAACACCCCTCGCTAGGGGAAACGCTGTTACATAAGCTGGAATGACCAATCAATTCAATAAATATATTTATATATATTCTCAGGTGAATCTGTTGTGTGATAACACTTCATCTCATCAAGTAGATAGATAGATAGATAGATAGATAGATAGATAGATAGATAGATAGATGAACATAGAGATATGAAACTTAAAGACAGATGAACAGAGGTGTATGATGATGCTGAGAAAGAAAGTTTGGTAAACGGAGCGATACAGTGAGGCTGTGAAAGAGAGATAAGTGACAGAGATATATCAGGTCATCACATAAGTTCTGTCCAAATTTTGAATAAAGAAAACAAGTGACCAAATGTTACACTTAATTACAGATTCAATCAACAATGTATTTTCCCTGATTATCTATGACTTACTTACATCTATTAACAAGCTTACTAATTCCATTACTGTAAAATTATTTTGGCTTTGATTCGAAGAACTCTCAAATGTCAGTTTTAACCTCTTCCTGTGTTACAGTAACTGTTTCTTCAAAATGATTCTATAAGCTACGAAACAAATGGTAGTCTGAAGGAGCAAGATCGAGAGAATAAGGTGAATGAGGAATTTTCTCCCAACCAATCTTTTGTGACGTGATTCTTGCTGTGTGGGGTCGCGTATTGTCCTGATGAAACGTCACCTCTTTTCGATTCACTAAAGCAGGTCTTTTTTCCTCAAAGCTTGGTTCAAACGCTCTAATTGCTGACAGTATATTTGAGCACTAATTGTTGCATTAGTTGGTAAGAATTCAAAGTGGATTATTCCTTGGTGATCCCACCAGATTGAAAGATGGACCTTTTGCCCATGAAGTTCCCTTCTCGGCTGTGGCTGGGGTCCTTCCCCTTTACCAAGCCACTGTCTACGATGCTTAACATTTCGATAAAAGTTGCATTTTTCGTCGCCAGTCACATGTCTATCCAAAAAAGGTGAAACAAGTTGGCGAGAATGGAGAGAAGAGCAGATGTCAACTCGGGATTTGAGGTTGCTTTCAGACAATTTATTCGGCACCCATTTTCCAAGCTTAGGAACTTTTCCAATTTGTTGAAGATGACGATGAACAGTTAAGGTTCTCTGTCTGACCATGGGATCCGGGTTCGAATCTCACCATGGTCGATCTTCCTGATGTTATCGGACCGTAGGGTTCGATCACAGAGTGCAGCACATTTTGAAAGTGCCTGAAAAACATACCACGTGTTGACCCAAGTATTGTGAGCGAAATTGGCTAGACGGTACCCCTAGGGGCCGTCGATAGTTGTGCCAGCACGGAGTCACAAGTCATCGTGCCCGAGGGTTTGAGCTTGCTGGCCTTGTTCAGATTGTTGATCACACTAGAAAACACGCTCTTTCCTAGAAACTGTAACAAATCTCTGCTCAGCATAGTTGCAGTGTAAACCACAGGTGGGTTCTGTGAGTGTTGAACAAACACGAATGTGCCTAAGCAAGCGTTTGCAATAGGGACTGACTAACCTCACTAGTAGATGATTATTTTCGAATGGAATAGGAATGGACTGATATATATATATACATATATATATATACTAGCAGGAGAGCCCGGCGTTGCACAGGGATGTAACAGTAAGAGATAGATCAAGTATCGACCATCATAAAGACTGAAAAATAAAATTGACAAAAGATTATTGTTTTTTAGGTTGACGGACACATGTCTTAATTAGTTTTTTGTTTTTGTTTGTTTTTTTTTTTTTTACAGAATTGGTCAAACAAACTCAAACTCAAACAAAAACATAGTTTTCAATCGTTATTTCTCTACCGATTGAATAGAATTTTAATATAAACAATTTTCTTGCAAATGGAATTTTTAAAAGCATTCTGAATGTAAAAATAAAGAAAAAAGTGTGCAAGACAATAAAACACTACCTGCCAAAAAAAAAAAATCCGAAGTTTTCTTGAAATCGTTTGAAAATGTAGGTTTTATAATAAGTATAACTCGATATGAGTTGTCCCTTTCATTCTCGAGATGCCTCTGAATCGTGTTTACAAATTGATTTCGTGCAAAAACAATTGTGTCTTTCCGATTTTGGGTGCTGTCAGAACCACTGCAAGCTAATTTTACGTCGTCCTGTGAAGTTTTGTTGAAATCGGTTGAAAAATGTAGAAAATCCGATCCAATATAAAACGAACAGACACACACACACAACCTGGATTTTATAATAAGTATTATATATATATATATATATATATATATATATATATATATATATATGAAAAGAGGTGTATCCCAGTTGTTTTGAGACTTTTTCAAGAAAGATATATATTGATTTCAAAGAATTAGAAAACTCTGTTCTCCCTCAAAGTATTATCCCCTAATTTCAATGCACTTGTTGTAGGGCTTGGAAATCGTTTAAATCCATGACACTCGTAACAGCCTGCTTCAATTTATCAACTGTCACGGGTAGCATTCTGAACTGTGGAGATAAGAGACAGTTTTGATACTCATCTCTTTCAACACAAACTTTATTGCAGGACTAGAAGCTTCCAACTTCACAAAAACCTATTCCCGTTATCCATTCCCTATCGCCGTTTGCCTTTGCAAGACTGGAAGGTAAAAGAAAATCAGAGTAGAAGGAAGTGCCGATGGCGTGAACTTGTTTAAGGCGGACATCAACTTGCCACGAAGTGACACACACACTTGATTACATTACCTTCCTCAGCGACACATATGGAATGAGACGTGCAGGATCCAGTAATGAAACTGCAACGGACTACTGCTGACTCAATTATAATTTCGAGTGGCGCCTTCTGTAGTATGTCTGTATTGCGTAGCCCTCTTCATTTGCTAGCTCAACCGTTGAGAAGTGTTGTAATCATCATCCGGTTGTTTCATATTTGGGATTCGTCGCGCCTAGTCTAGATCACCGATTACGACCTTGTAGTCCAGACAATATTTTAGAACACACGACGACATCAACTCAAATGGCCAGGAAGGAAACCACACACGTGATTTCATGACCTTCCTCTGCGGCACATATGGAATGAGTAGTGGAAAGAGAGTGATGCTGATTGGACTTTAGTTAAGAAGGATGAAGCTCGGGTTGTTGCTTTGAAAATCTCGTAAGAGTTCGAGAGTGTTTCGCATAAAAGTTATGAAAAATCGAGAATTACCGTTTCTTGTGATGTTTATCTTTAAGGTAAAATCATATGTAATTGGTAATTAGTTCAAGATCTGTCAGATTTTGAGAAAATTTCCAGGATACAAAATGGGAAAAATGCATTAATTGCGAAGATTTCGGAGAGGGCATATAATTTTAATCAATTGTACTTTTTCTTAAATGGTTAATTATGAAATGTCTTAATGTTGTTCATTAATACCCAATTTTTGGTAAAAACGGAAAAATCCTTTCAATCTTCCTCATCGTCGCTATGTCTTCTTTATTTTCACCGTCACTTCCTTTCTTTTTTCTTCTCTTTCTCTTTTTATTTTCACTGTCTTCTCTTTTCCCTCTTCTTCTCTTTCTCTTCTTTATTTTCACCGTCACTTCCTTTCTCTTTTCTTCTCTTTCTCTTCTTTATTTTCACTGTCATCTTTTCTCTTTTCTTCTCTTTCTCTTCTTTATTTTCACTGTCATCTCCTTTCCCTCTTCTTCTCTTTCTCTTCTTTATTTTCACCGTCTCTTCATTTCTCTTTTCTTCTCTTTCTCTTCTTTATTTTCACCGTCACTTCCTTTCTCTTTTCTTCTCTTTCTCTTCTTTATTTTCACCGTCACTTCATTTCTCTTTTCTTCTCTTTCTCTTCTTTATTTTCACTGTCATCTCCTTTCCTCTTCTTCTCTTTCTCTTCTTTATTTTCACCGTCTCTTCATTTCTCTTTTCTTCTCTTTCTCTTCTTTATTTTCACCGTCACTTCCTTTCTCTTTTCTTCTCTTTCTCTTCTTTATTTTCATTTTCACTTCATTTTCTTTTCTTCTCTTTCTTCTTTTTTTTTTCTTCTCTTCCTTTCTCTTTTTTTCTCATTCTTTTCTTTCTTTTTCTTACCGTTTTCCATTTCTTTTTTTTCTCTTTCTCTTCTTTTTTTTTCTTCTCCTTTTCCCTTTCTTTTTCTTTCTCTTCTTTATTTTCAATCCTTTCTTTTCTTTCTTTTTTCTTCTTTTTTCTTCATTTTTTTCCCTCTTATTTTTCCTTTTTTCTCTTTTTCCTTTCTCTTTCTCTTCTTTTTCTTTATTTTCATTTTCTTTTCATTTCTCTTTTCTTCTCTTCTCTTCTTTATTTTCATTTCATCTTTTTTTCTCTTTTCTTCTCTTTCTCTTCTTTATTTTTTCACTTTCACTTCCTTTCTCTTTTCTTCTCTTTTCTTCTTTTATTTTCCTTATTTTCTTTTCATTTTTCTTTCTTCTCTTTCTCTTCTTTATTTTCACCGTCACTTCATTTCTCTTTTCTCTTTTCTTCTTTATTTTCACTTATTTTCTCCTTTTCTTTTCTTCTCTTTCTCTTCTTTATTTTCACCGTCATTTTCATTTTCTTTCTTCTTTTCTCTTTCTTTATTTTCACATTTCTCTTTTCTTTTTTCTCTTTTTATTTCTTTATTTTTCATTTTCTTTTCCTCTCTTCTTTTTCTTTCTTTTTTTCATTTTCCTTCCCTTTCTCTTTTCTTTTCTTTTTTTTATTTTCTCTTTCTCTTCTTTCCTCTTTTTTCTTTCTTTTTTATTTTCTTTCATCTTCTCTTCTCTTATCTTCTTTTCTTCTTTATTTTTCATTTTCTTTTCTCTTTCTTTCTCTTATCTTCTTTTCACTTATTTTTCATTTTCTTTTTTTCTTCTTCTTTTCATCTTCTCTTCTTATTTTTTTATTTTCATTTTTCTTTTTCTCTTTCTCTTTTCTTCTTTTCTCTTATTTTTCATTTTTTTTTCTTCTTTCTCTTCTTTTCTTCTTTTTTCTTTTTTATTTCTTTTCTCTCTTCCTTTCTCTTTTCTTTCTTTTCTCTTCTTTATTTTCACTTTCTCTTCCTTTCTCTTTCTTCTTTTCTCTTTTTATTTTTACCCTCATTTCTCTTTTTCTCTTTTCTTCTTTATTTTTCTCTCATTCCTTTCTCCTTTCTTCTCTTTCTCTTCTTTAAAAGTCCTTCATTCATTTTCTTTTTCTTTCTTTTTTTCTTCTCCTTTCTTTTTTTTTTTTTTCTTTTTCTCTTTTTTTTTTCTTTTTTTCATTTTCTTCCCTCTTCTTTCTTTTTTCTTCTTTCTTTTCTTTATTTTTTCATTTTTTTTCTTCTCTTTCTCTTCTTTTTTTTTCACCTTCTCTTTCTTTCTCTTTCTTTTCTTTCTCTTCTTTTTTTTTTTCTTTTCTTCTCTTTTCTCTTCTTTATTTTCTTTCATTCCTTTTTCCTTTTCTTCTTTTCTTTTTTTTTTTTTCTACTTTCTTTTCCTTTCTTTTTTTTCTTTTTCTCTTCTTTTTATTTTTCATTTTCATCTCCTTTTTTCTCTTTTCTTCTTTTCTTCTTTATTTTCATTTTCTCTTTTTTCCTCTTTTCTTTACTTCTTTCTCTTCTTTTTTTTTCTTCTTTTTCTTTCTTCTCTTTCTTTTTTATTTTTCTTTTTTCTTTTCTTTCATTTTTTTCTTTATTTTCTTTTCTCTTTTTCTTCTTTTCCTTCTTCTTTATTTTCTTTTTTTCTCTTTCCTCTTCTTCTCTTTCTCTTCTTTTTTTCATTTTCTTTTCTTCTCTTTCTTCTTTTCTCTTCTTTATTTTCACAGTCATTTTCATTTCTTTTTTTCTTCTCTTTTTCTTTTTCACTTCATCCTTTTCCTTTTTCCTTTTCATTTTTTCTTTTTTTTCTTTATCTTCTTTTCCCTTATTTTCTTTTTTTTTCTTTCTTTATTTTTTTCTCCTTTTTTTTTTTTCTTTTCTTTTTCTTTCTCTTCTTTTCTCTTTTTTCTTTTTCTTTTTCTCTTCTTTCTCTTAAAACTTTTCTCTTTTTTTTTTTCCTTTTCTTTTTCTTCTCTTTCTCTTCTCTTCTTTTTCCCTTATTTTTCATTTTCTTTTCTTCTCTTTCTCTTCTTTTCTTCTTTCATTTTCTTCTTTTTTTTTTCTTTTCTTTCTTTATTTCTCTTCACTTCCTCTTTTTCTCTTCTTTTTTTCTTTATTTTCTTTTCTTTTCTCTTTCTCTTTTCTTCTTTTCTTCTTTATTTTTCATTTCTCTTTTTCTTCTTCTTTCTTCTTCTTTTTCTTTTTCTTCTTTTCCTTTTTTTTTCATTTTTTATTTTTCATTTCTCTTCCCTTCTCTTTTCTTTCTTTCTTTTTCCTTATTTTTCATTTCATTTTCTTTTTCTCTTTCTCTTCTTTTTTTCTTTCTTTATTTTTTCTTTCTTTCTTTTTCTTTTTTTTTTTTCTCTTCTCTTTCTTTTCTTTATTTTCCTTTCCTTTATTCTTCTTCTTTTCTTTTTTTTTCTTTCTTCTTTTTTTTCCCTTATTTTTCATTTTTTTTTTCTTCTCTTTCTCTTATCTTTCTTTTCCCTTATTTTTTCATTTCTTTTCTTCTCTTTCTCTTCTTTCTTTTCCCTTATTTTTTCATTTTCTTTTTTTTTCTCTCTTCTTTCTTATTTTTTCATTTCTTTTCTTTTCTCTTCTTTTTTTCATTTTCTTTTTCTCTTTTCTCTTTTCTTTTCCCTTATTTTTCATTTCTTTTCTTCTTCTCTTATCTTCTTTTTTCTTCTCTTTTCTTTTTTTTTTTTTTCTTCTTTCCTTTTTTTTTTCTTCTTCTTTCTTTTTCTTCTTTTTTCCTTATTTTTCATTTTCTTTTCTTCTCTTTCTCTTCTTTTCTTTTCTTATTTTTCATTTTCTTTTCCCTCTTCTTTTTCTTACTTTATTTTTCCCTTCTTCATTTTCTTTTTCTTCTCTTTCTCTTCTTTCTTTTCCTTATTTTCATTCCTTTTTTCTTTTTTTCTTCTTTCTTTCTCTTATTTTTCTTTTCACTTATTTTTCATTTTCTTTTTTTTCTTCTTTCTCTTCTTTCTTTTCTTTTCTTCTTTTTTTCATTTTCTTTTTTTTTCTTCTCTTTCTCTTCCTTCTTTTCCCTTATTTTCATTTTTTTTTTTCTTCTCTTTCTCTTCTTTTTCTTTATTTTTCATTTTCTTTTTTTCTTCTTTCTTCTCTTTTTATTTTCATTTTTTTTTTTCTCTCTTTTTTTCTTCTTTCTTTTTTTTTTTTTTTTCTTTTCTTTTTTTTTCTTTTCTTTTCTCTTCTTTTCTTTATTTTTTTTTTTTTTTCTTTTCTTTCTTTCTTTTCCTTTATTTTTCTTTTCTTTTTCTTCTTTTCTTTATCTTTCTCTTTTTTTATTTTTTTCATTTTTCTTTTTCTTTTTCTTTTTCTTTTTTTTCTTTCTTTTCTTTTTTTTTTCATTTTCTCTTTCTTTTCTTTTCTTTCACCTTCTTTTCCTTTTTTTTCATTTTCTTTTTCTCTTCTTTCTTATCTTCTTTTCTTTTTTTTCTCTTTTTCTTTTTTTTTTTCTTCTTTTTCTTTCTTTTTTCTTTTTTTCTTTATTTTTATTTTTTCATTTTCTTTTTCTTCTCTTTCTCTTCTTTCTTTTCTCCTTATTTTTCATTTTCTTTTTTCCTTTCTTTTCCTTCTTTTCCCTTATTTTTCATTTTCTTTTTTTCTTTTCTTTTACCTTCTTTTCCTTTTTTTCTTTTCTTTTCTTCTTTTCTTTATTTTCTTTTCCTTATTTTTTCATTTTCTTTTCTTTCTTTTCTCTTCTTTCTTTTCACCGTTTTTCATTTTCTTTTCTTCTCTTTTCTCTTTATTTTTCTTTTTTCATTTCCTTATTTTTTCATTTTCTTTTCCTCTTTTTTTTCTTCTTTTCTCTTATTTTCATTTTCATTTTTTTCCTTTCTTTTCTCTTTTCTTTCTTTTTTTTCCTGTATTTTTCATTTTCTTTTTTCTCTCTTTCTCTTCTTTCTTTTCCTTTATTTTTCATTTTTTTTTTTCTTTTCTCTTTTCTCTTTCTTTTTCTTTCCTTTCATTTTTCTTCTTTTTCTTCTCTTTCTCTTTTTTCTTTCATTTTTCTCTTTTCTTTTTTTTCTCTTCCTTATTTTTCACCGTCTTTTCTTTTCTTTTCTTCTTTTTCTTCTTTTTTTATTTTTCTTTTCTCTTTTCCTCTCTTTCTCTTATCTTTTTTTTCTTATTTTTCATTTTCTTTTTCTTCTTTTTCTTTCTTATCTTCTTTTTCCTTCCTTTCATTTTTCTTTTCTTCTCTTTCTCTTTACCTTTTTTCCTTCTTTTTCATTTTTTTTTTTTCTTCTTCTCTTTCTTTTTTTATTTTTCATTTTCTTCTCTTTCTTTTCTTTTCTTTTCCCTTTTTTTCATTTTCTTTCTTCTTTCTTTTCTTTTTTCCCTTATTTTTCATTTTCTTTTTTTCTTTTTTCTCTTCTTTCTTTTCTTTATTTTTTCATTTTCTCTTCATTTTTTTCTTCTCTTTTTCTAATTTCTTCTTTTTTTTTTTTTTCATTTCTTAATTTTCTTTCTTCTTTTCTTTCTCTTCTTTTCCTTATTTTTCATTTTTTCTTTTTCTTCTCTTTCTCTTCTTTATTTTCCCTTTTTTTCATTTCTCTTTTTCTTCTTTTCTCTTCTTTATTTTCCTTTATTTTTTTTTTCTTTTCTTCTCTTTCTCTTCTTTCTTTTCCTTCATTTTTCCCTTCTTCTTTTTTTCTTTCTTTTTTTCTTCTTCATTTTCTTTTTTTTCTTTATTTTTTATTTTCTTTTTCATTTTCTTTTTTTCTTTTTCTCTTCTTTTCTTTTCTTTTTTTTCATTTTCTTTTTCTTCTTTCTCTTCTTTCTTTTCCCTTATTTTTCTTCTCTTTTTTCTTTCTTTTCATTTTCATTCTTTTCTCTTTCTTCTTTTCTTTTATTTTTCTTCTTCTTTCTCTTTTCTTCTTTTTCTCTTCTTTTTTTCATTTCTTTTTTCTTCTCTTTCTCTCTTATTTTTTTTCCTTATTTTTCATTTTTCTTTTTTTTCTTTCTCTTCTTTTTTTCCTTATTTTTCATTTTCTTTTTCTTCTCTTTCTCTTCTTTTATTTTCCTTCATCTTTTTTCTCTTTTCTTCTCTTTCTCTTCTTTATTTTCACTTCATCTCTTTTCTTTCTTTTTTCTTTTTTTTTTTTTTTCACTTCTCTTTCCTTCTTTTTTCCTTTTCTTCTCTTTTCTTTTCTTCTTCTTTCTTTTTCTTCTTTCTTTTCTTTATTTTTCATTTTCTTTTTCTTCTCTCTTTTCTTATCTTTTTCTTCCTTATTTTTTTTTCATTTTTTTCTCTTTTCTTCTTTTCTCTTCTTTTTTTTCTTTTTCTTCATTTTTTCTTTTTTCTTTTCTTTTCTTTCTTCTCTTTCTTTTTCTCTCTTTCTCTTCTTTATTTTTCATTTTCTTTTTTCTTCTTCTTTTCTCTTCTTTATTTTCCCTTATTTTTTCATTTTCTTTTCTTCTTCTTTCTCTTATTTTCTTTTCCTCTTATTTTTCATTTTCTTTTTTCTTCTCTTTTCTTCTTACCTTTTTTTCTTTTTTTTTCATTTTCTTTTTCTTCTTTTCTCTTCTTTATTTTCTTTTCTTCTTTTCATTTTTTTTTTTCTTTTTTTCTTTTTTTTTTCCTTTTCATTTTTCATTTTCTTTTTCTTCTCTTTCTCTTACCTTTTTTCCCTTATTTTTCATTTTCTTTTTTTCTCTTTCTTTATTTTCTTTTTCATCTTTTTTTTTCTTTTCTTTTTCTTCTTTTTTTTCTCTTATTTTTCTTTTCTTTTTTTTTTCTCTTTTTCTTTTCTTTCTCTTCTTTCTTTTCTTCTTTTCTCTTTTTTTTTTCTTTTTTTTCTTCTTTTCTCTTCTTTATTTTCACTTATTTTTCATTTTCTTTTTCTTCTTTTCTCTTCTTTATTTTCCCTTTCATTCATTTTCTTTTTTCTTTTCTTTCTTTATTTTTTTCTTTATTTTTCATTTTCTTTTTCTTCTCTTTCTCTTCTTTCTTTTTCCTTATTTTTTCATTTTCTTTTTTTCTTCTTTCTTCTCTTCTTTTCTTTCTTTTCTTTATCTTTCATTTCTCTTTTTTCTCTTTTTTTTTCTTCTTTTTCTCTTTTCTTTCTTTCTTTTCATTTTCTTTTTTCTTTCTTCTTTCTCTTCCTTCTTTTCCCTTATTTTTCATTTTCTTTTCTTCTCTTTCTCTTCTTTATTTTCACTTTCCCCTTCATTTTCTTTTTCTTTTCTTCTTCTCTTATTTTCTTTTCATCTTATTTTTCATTTTCTTTTTCTTCTCTTTCTCTTATTTTCTTTTCCTTATTTTTCATTTTCTTTTTCTTCTCTTTCTCTTCTTTTCTTTTCCCTTATTTTCCATTTTCTTTTTTTCTCTTTCTCTTCTTTTTTTTTCTTTATTATTTTTCTTTTCTTTTTCTTCTTTTCTCTTCTTTTTCATTTTCTTTTCCTTCATTTTTCTTTTTTCTTTTTTTCTTTTTCTTTTCTTTTCTTTTTTTCCCTTATTTTTTATTTTTTTTTTTTTTTTCTTCTTCTTTTTTTTTTCTTTTCCTTTTTTTTTTTTTTTCTTTTCTTTTCTTTATTTTTTCTTTTCTTCTCTTCTCTTTTTTTTCATTTTCTTCTTTTTTTTTTCTTTCTCTTCCTTTTTTCCTTTATTTTTCATTTTCTTTTTCCTTTTTTTTTCTTTTTTTTTTCTTTTCTTTTTTTTTTTCTTTTTTTTTTCCCGTTCTTCCTTTTTCTTTTCTTCTCTTTTCTTCTTTATTTTCACTTTCATTTTCTTTTTTTTTTTCTCTTTTTCTTTTCTTTATTTTCCTTTCCTTTCATTTTCTCTTTCTTCTCTTTCTCTTATTTTCTTTTTCCTTTCATTTTTCTTTTCTCTTTTCTTCTCTTTCTCTTCTTTATTTTCACCGTCTTTTTCATTTTCTTTTCTTCTCTTTCTCTTTTCTTTATTTTCCCCTTTTTTTTTCATTTCTTTTTCTTCTTTTCTCTTATTTCTTTTCCCTTTCAATTCATTTTTCTTTTCTCTTTCTTTCTTTATTTTTTTTTCCCTTATTTTTCATTTCTTCTTCTTCTCTTTCTTTTTTTTTTTTTTTTTTATTTTTTTCATTTTCTTTTTTCTTCTCTTTTTTCTTTTCTTTCTTCTTTTCCTTTATTTTTCATTTTTTTTCTTTTCTTTTCTTCTTCTTTTCTTTTTTTTTTTTTTCTCTTTCTTTTCTTCTCTTCTTTATTTTCCCTTTCCTTTCTTTTTTTTTCTTTTCTTTTCTTTTCTTTTCTTATCTTCTTTTTCTTATTTTCTTTTCTTTCTCTTCTTTTTTTTTTTCACCTTTTTTTTTTCTTTTCTTCTCTTTCTCTTCTTTCTTTTCACTTTCATCTCATTTCTTTTTCTTTCTTTCTCTTCTTTATTTTCACTATTCCTTCATTTCTTTTTTTCTCTTTCTCTTCTTTATTTTCCTTTCACTTCATTTCCTTTCTCTTCTTTTTTCTTCTTTCTTTTTCTTTTTTCATTTTTTCTTTTTTCTCTTTCTTTCTTTATTTTCCTTTCTTCTTTTCTTTTTCCTCTCTTTCTCTTCTTTCTTTTCCCTTTTTCTTTTTTTCTTTTTTCTCTTTTTTCTTTTTTTTCCTTTTCCTTTCTCATTTTTTTTTTCTCTTTTCTTCTTTTTCTTTTTTATTTTTCATTTTCTTTTTCTTTTCTTTATTTTCTTTCTTTTTCATTTTCCTTTTCTTTTTCTTTTCTTTTTTTCTTTTCTTTTTCTTTTTCTTTTCTTTCTTTCTTTCCCTTTTCCCTTTTCTTTTCTTCTCTTTCTTCTTTATTTTCACTGTCACTCTCCTTTCTCTTTTCTTCTTTTCTTTTTCTTTATTTTTCATTTCATCTCCTTTCCCTCTTCTTCTCTTTCTCTTCTTTTTTATTTTCACCGTCATCTCCTTTTCTCTTTTCTTCTCTTTCTTTTTTCTTTATTTTCACCGTCATCTTTTTCTTCTTTTCTCTTTCTCTCTTTTATTTTTTTTTCACATTTTCTCTTTTCTTCTCTTTCTCTTCTTTATTTTCCCTTATTTTCATTTTCTTTCTTTCTCTTTCTCTTCCTTCTTTTCTTCATTTTTCTTTCCTTTCTTTCTTCTCTTTTCTCTTTTTCATTTTCACCGTCTTTTTCCTTTTTCTTCTTCTTTTTCTTTCTTTATTTTCTTTGTCATCTTCTTTTCTCTTCTTCTTTTTCTCTTCTCTTACTTCTTTTTCATTTTCATTTTCTTCTTCTTCTCTTTCTCTTTTTTCTTTTCTTTCTTTTTTTATTTTCTTTTCTTCTTTCTTTTTCTTCTTTTCTTTTTTCATCTCATCTCCTTTCTCTTTTTTTTTTTCTCTTCTTTATTTTCACTTTCATCTTCTTTTTTTCTTTTTCTTTCTTTTCTTTATTTTCACTTCATCTTCTTTCTCTTTTCTTCTCTTTCTTTTTCTTTTTTCATTTCATTCCTTTCTCTTTCTTCTCTTTCTTTTCTTTATTTTCACTGTCATTTTTCCTTTTTCTTTTTTTCTTTTCTTTTCTTTATTCCTTTTCCCTTTCTTTTCATTTTATTTTTCTTCTCTTTCTCTTCTTTCTTTTCCTTTATTTTTCATTCTCCTTTTCTTCTCTTTCTCTTCTTCTTTTCCTTTTTTTTTCATTTTCTTTTTCTCTTTCTTTTTCTTATCTTCTTTTCTTTATTTTTCACTTTTTCTTCTTTTCTTTCTTATTTCTTCTCTTTCTTTTCTTTTTTTTTTCATCTCTTTTCTCTTTTCTTCTTTTTCTCTTTTTTCATTTTCACTTTCTTCCTTTCTCTTTCTTTCTTTTCTTTTTTCTTTTTCTTTTCTTCTCTTTCTCTTCTTTATTTTTCCCTCTTCTTTTTCTTTTCTTCTTCTTTCTTTTTTTCACCGTCCTTTCATTTCTCTTTTCTTCTTTTCTCTTTTTATTTTCTCTTTCATCTCCTTTCCCTCTTCTTCCCTTTCTCTTCTTTTTTTTTTCTTTTTCCTTTTCTCTTTCTTCTCTTTCTTTCTTTTCTTTTCATTTTCATCTCCTTTCCCTCTTCTTCGCATTCTCTTCTTTATTTTCACCGTCACTTCCTTTCTCTTTTCTTCTCTTTCTCTTCTTTATTTTCACTGTCATCTCCTTTCCCTCTTCTTCTCTTTCTCTTCTTTATTTTCACCGTCACTTCCTTTCTCTTTTCTTCTCTTTCTCTTCTTTATTTTCACTGTCATCTCCTTTCCCTCTTCTTCGCATTCTCTTCTTTATTTTCACCGTCACTTCATTTCTCTTTTCTTCTTTTCTTCTCTTTCTTTTCTTCTCCTTTTCATTTTTCTCTTCTTTATTTTCACCTCTTCTTCCTTTCTCTTTTTTTCTTTTCTCTTCTTTATTTTTCATTTTCTTTTCTTCTCTTTCTGCTTCTCTTTTTTTCACCGTTTTTCCTTTCTCTTTTCTTCTCTTTCTCTTCTTTATTTTTCACTTCATCTCCTTTCTTTTTCTTCTCATTCTCTTCTTTATTTTCACCGTCACTTCCTTTCTCTTTTCTTCTCTTTCTCTTCTTTATTTTCACTGTCATCTCCTTTCCCTCTTCTTCTCTTTCTCTTCTTTATTTTCACCGTCACTTCATTTCTCTTTTCTTCTCTTTCTCTTATTTTAAACACTTCATCTCCTTTTCCTCTTCTTCTCTTTCTCTTCTTTATTTTTTCACCGTCTTCCTTTCTTTTCTTCTCTTTCTCTTCTTTATTTTCACCGTCACTTCATTTCTCTTTTCTTCTCTTTCTCTTCTTTATTTTCACCGTCTCTTCATTTCTCTTTTCTTCTCTTTCTCTTCTTTATTTTCACCGTCACTTCATTTCTCTTTTCTTCTCTTTCTCTTCTTTATTTTCACTGTCATCTCCTTTCCCTCTTCTTCGCATTCTCTTCTTTATTTTCACCGTCACTTCATTTCTCTTTTCTTCTCTTTCTCTTCTTTATTTTCACTGTCATCTCCTTTCCCTCTTCTTCGCATTCTCTTCTTTATTTTCACTGTCACTTCCTTTCTCTTTTCTTCTCTTTCTCTTCTTTATTTTCACCGTCACTTCATTTCTCTTTTCTTCTCTTTCTCTTCTTTATTTTCACCGTCACTTCCTTTCTCTTTTCTTCTCTTTCTCTTCTTTATTTTCACCGTCACTTCCGTTCCCTCTTCTTCGCTTCCTCTATTTTCACCGTCATTCCCTTTCCCTCTTCCTCCCTTTTTCTTCTTTATTCTCACCGTCATTTCCTTTCCCTCTTCCTCGCTTTCTCTTGATTATCTTCACTATTACTTTCTTTCCCTTTTACTCTTCCTTGCTTTATCTTCTTTACCTTCACTTTACTGCATAGCAAACTTCCAAATTGTCTTCGTGTCTCCCTGCATTCGTCTAACCACTCAGCTGTGACAAATAGTGTTTGGTATTGTGTGAAATAACAAAAAAATGGCTTGTGAGCTGATTAGATGTCGTCGACGGCGGCCTTATGTTGTATCCGTTTTATATTTGGAGTGAATGGAAATCATAGTAAAAGAAAATACAGATGGCGTGAATTTGTTTATTGTGGACATCAGGAAGTGGCACACACACACTTGATTTCTTGACTTTTCCTCTGAGGTACGTTTGGAGTGAGATGTGCAGAATCCAGTTATTAAACTTCAACGGACTACGGCTCTCTCGGTTATAAAATCGAATGGCGAATTCTGTAGCAGATCCGTCATTCGTAACCCTCTTCTTCCGCTAGTTCAACCGGTGAGATCTGTTGTAATCATCATCTCGTTCATCCAACGTTGCGGTTGGTCGCGCTTTTTCCAAATCATCGTCTACGACCTTGCCACCTAGGGTGGCCCTACCAGTAGTTTAGAACACCTGATGGCATCTCTCCCAGGGTCATTGGACCACGCACGTTCCTCCGCCATGATAATTAGATGTATAGTAATTATATACTAAGATTACAATAATCTAAGGTAGTTATATTTGCATCTAAAAAATTCTCAATATTTCTGGAATGAACGTTTTGTGTTACGAAAGCAATGCACAAATGAAACATTGTCATTCCTAAGTAAAAGATTGTTGCATACAGTAGAACGCTGAACTCGTTTCTTAAGCGTAAGTTCCCCGGCTATCCAATTTACTTTTTGCCGATCACCGCTACCCTCTCGGGGTTGTCGTCCCGCATTAAGTGTTTCTTTGCGCCAAATCTCTAGTGCTTTTACTTGGAAACAATTCCAGCAGTAAATTTCAAATGTTCTTCGTTCGGTGTGGGTCACCGCAGGTTTTAAACATTCGTAAGGCATACGAGGCATGGTGGAGTAATGGATAGCGGCTCTACTTGAGGAATTGGAAAGCCGAGTTCGAATTCCAATCGCCTCCATTACATTCGCTTACGTAATAATACCCTTGAGAAAGGCAAGTATCCTCATCCCTCCCTGCTATGGGTAAATAGCAGAATAGTTTCCTCGGATGGCAACTGGTCTACCACAGAAAGAAATAGCAACGTACAGCGGGAAAAAATCAGCCTTGTCAATCATGTATCTTTCGATACATGATCGCTTAAGCGCGTATTACGGATGGCACATAACTGACTGAAGGCATGGGTAATATCTACGCGTCTCCATTGCATCCGTATACATTGCATTTTTCCTTCTATATGTCGTGTCTGTTTAGAATGTTGACGAACATGGCTCTCTACATTTTTTTTTTGTCCTTTGTCGTTCTTAATAAATTTTGTCTTCATTTTATATCTGTTAAACCTTGTTCCGACATCCATTTATGTATGTTCGCTAGGTAGGTTATGTGTTGTTTTCCTCCAAACTGTCTTGCGAATATCAAATTTATGAAGATCGTCTTTCTACATTTTGCTTCCTAGAAATTTCAGTTGTCTTTTCCCCTTTGTCTCTTTGTTTAAAACTGTCTTTATTTATTTCCGTTTTCTCTAAAATGTTGTCGTTGTTCAGTCCATGATATTCTCCGCATCCTTTTATAGAACCCCATTTATGTTGCCTCAAGTCTCTTCTTCATCTGCGAGGGGATTGTCCAGCATTCACTGTGTCGTGGCTTTGTTAGGGCCAGAAATAAAGATACAAAGAGAGGAATTGAGTTAACTAATATAGAAACAGTAATACAAACATATACAAAAGAGAATGTTACAACAAAAATATTCGGTCCCACTTTCAGAGCTGACTGTTGGAAACTTCCCTCTTTAAAGGGCAGTACCTGCTCCTATTTATAGCTGCGAGAGTCCATGCGTGCGTGGGTAAGTTACCATAACACACCGCCATATAGGAGGACTGATATTACGTAAGAGTTCAATACTCTTTTCTCTGTTTTTAACGACATTTTCCTGTTTGTTTATACTTTGTTTAATTTTTGGAGAGCATCTTTGGCTATCCCAATACGCCTTCAAACTTCAATATCGCTCAAACTAGTCCTTTGGAACTCATACAGTAATCATTGGAGAACATGTTCCCCCTTTTTAAATTATAATCCGCCATGTAGTTTAAATTTTAATATGTCGTATAAATGGCACTATGTCAAATAGAAAAGGTGGTGAACATATTATAGACGCAGTTTCGTATAATTTAAATTTGATTGGTTAACTCCTGACATGATATTCTGTATAATTAATAATAAATTCAAGTTATTACCCTCTGCAAAAGCCTGAATTCATCTCCTGTCCGGCATCTAATCAAGATTAAATAGGATATCAAACTGGTCTTTATCGTCTTGGATGGCTACCATTCCATGAAAAAGACTACCCGAAGAATTCGCCATCCATTTATCACGTAAGTGGAGTGAGAAAAAAAGACTCACGACAAGACTGAGAAAATAAATTTGTGGATTTGGTAAATACTAAAGACTCTTAATACCTCGATGTATGGATCAGTTACAACAAATTTAGTATCGGTAATGAGGAAATTGAATATAGAACAATCTCTATAATGAATAGTTTTGTTCAACACTACGACATTTAAACATTTCACCCCAAGAAAGGCTATAATGCCACTTGGACGCAAAGGGTTATTGGGAGTTAAAAAAAAGATTTTAGTGGGGACGAGTGTGGAAAGAGCAGTAAAGGAACTGTGTTCAGGACGACAGAAGATGATGACTGACGTTGCAGTTAAATCTTTGAAAGTTGTTGCTGTTAGCGAAGCCAGAAATCTGAAGGGAGTTCTCCAGGAGAGAAGCGTGAAAAAAAAAGAAACTGTTAAAATAGATGTAGCGGTTGCATCTTGCCAGTTCAACAGTAAAATGGTGGGACCTAATTGCCAAACTAGTAGCACGCTTCAATTTATTTAGTCCAGGATCCAGGTGAAAAATCTCATCAGAACAGTTACCATGAAAATATTTGCGGCAAAGACAGACGGAAGCCACGTCATGTCGGCGAGAACGTGACTGAAGTGGAGATACTAAGTTTAGATCGATTGCATTACAAACCCGTCTTTGAATTTTGTCAGGATGAAGACCTGTTTTGAAGTGGCTAATTGTTGTGAGACCGTAACATACCTACAACATGGAGTCTTCCAGGACTATACAAAGTATGCGATATAATACTCTAGGAGAAGAGGAGGAAAAAGAGAGAGAGAGAGAGAGTATTCTAATACCGTAGTATCAGCCGGGTACGACTACCAATATTGTACACTAGCACATAGTAAACTCCGCTTACACTTACACTATCTTTGTAACCTTTTTGCTTTGATATATCTTTCTTACCTCTAATCCGTGTTCCGTGTATTCCTTCCGTGGTTCCAACTTTGGGCCCACATCACTAAGGTTGGCTCATGTCGATTACCCCAGGATCTTTTTCACTAAACATTGTTGTAAACGATACATTTCTCATCACCCGTCACAATTTGCTTAAAAAGGATGCATTTTTATTGGGTTTATACAGCAAACCACAGATGAAATGTGTTCCAAAAGATTCTTTTAAGTCAGATTATGTGGTACCCAAACATCGTAATGATTTGAGTACCCAAGCTTCAGTGTTTCTGCCAATTGCCACGTTGTGTAATGCGGCTTATTCTCAATCAATGTCTTCATTTGGTCGTCATCTGCAGGGGGAAGGGTCTTCCCGAGCATTCTTCATCAATAAGGTTGCAATCACCAACTCTTAACTTAGCGAACCACTTCCGTATAGTTCTGTCAGCTAAAACACCTTCACCGTACACAGTACATATTTTTTTGTTGTTGCTTGTGAGGATATTTGCCTTATATTAAAAAAAGCATCAAGTGTTTAAAATGCACCTTATAATCTTCCATTTTCATATGGATGCAAAAAAAGGCACGAATTAAGTAATTTTAAACTATTTTTCTCAAGAGCTAGTTTGAAGTGTGTCCTAATAGGAACATGGAGTAATGGATAGCGGCTCGGATTGAAGAATCGGAGAACCGAGTTCGAATTCCAGTCGAATCCATTACATTCACTTACGTACTAATACCCTTAGGAAAGATGTGAATCCTCTTCTTCTCCCTCCAGCTATAGGTAAATAGCAGGACAGACTGGGTTCTATAGCCTTGGATGGCAACTGGTCTAAGAGAAGGACAACGCTGAATTCAAAACCTACAGAGGGTCGTTTGGGGACCTTATGGCACGTAGTTCACTAGGTCTCTATATTCGGCCCTTCAAAAAGTGTGGATGGTCCTGCACGAAACCTTCACCACTATAATCAAATCCCATGTGCTGTTGTCGGGCTGTCGATTTCCTGGGAACTGATCTGCTTGACCCTCATACGTCGAATTCGACGGAAGAGTCGAGTATATATATATATATATATATATATATATATATATATATTGTGTGTGTATTTAGGCAGCATCTTTTAATTCATTAAATAATACAGACAAGTGTTGTCTATTTAATTTATGTAAATTTTTTTCGTAACATCTGATAAATTTAATAACATTATCGTTGAACGAAGAAAGTAATTCACAATATTGATCCATATTTTTTTAATACAATCTAAGCTTTCGGCTTACATAAGCCATTATCAAAGATGTCAATTACAACATATTAAACAATATACGGGCAAGACAGTGATGATAGTCTGTCAATGTTTACATAGATGATTTCTAAGCAACGATAAACACGTGCATATAAGACGCTAGAAGCGGAAATCGCACCGCATCTCATGACGTCATATATGACAACACGAGAGTGAATTGGAGAATGAAGTATGGAAAGCCGTTGGTATAAACCAATAGCTTCTGTTAGCAATTATAGACATTTAAGAATATTTGTAGAGATGCCATAATTGATTTTGTTTAGGTTGGGTTTCAACCGTTTGATGTATAATGCTTCAAGGATTTTTAGTTTTTGTCTATTGTTTTCATGTCGAAGTATAATTGTGCTTTCGATAAGTATTTTACGGAATTGTGTGTGCGGGCAGGCATGTTGTTTTAAATGCCTAAAAATTATATTGATGTCCATGTTTAGTCGCTCATGTTCCAATATATATATATATATATATATATATATATATATATATATATACTGGACTCTTCTGACGCGTTAGGCGTATCAGGTGCAGCTTCTCACTTCTAATACCAAACACCAGACTGCACATACATATAATGTGATTAGAGTAATGAAGCGTTACATATATATATATATATATATATATATATATATATATATATATATATATTTAACCGGATATAAGAGACCCGATATAAGAGACCCGGATATAAAGAGAAAACCAGATATAAGAGAGATTATCTCTGGTCCCAAATTAGAGCCTGTGTTACCTAAACAAAATAGACCAAACCAGGATATAAGAGACTTCTTCTCCGGTCCCGACAACTTATATCCGGGTTACACTGTATATATATATATATATATATATATATATATATATATATGAAAAGAAACAAATGAGTATAATTCAATGTCTGTAGCATTTAGTTTTAAAAAAGGCTCAATATATATATATATATATATATATATATATATATATATATATATATATATATATATATTTTATATTATTTATTATAGGAGATTAAAACAAAACAATATTAAAAATCAACTTTTGTTTTTCGGCACTAAGTTGTGCCCTTCCAAGCGATGGTAAATATTTATCAAGATCCGGACCATTAACTCTGCCTCTAGTTCTCAGTTATATTTTCAACAGACCTCTTTATTGTTCGATGATTTTTACGAAGCTCTTTTGATATCGGCAATGTGGACATTCCCTCAGTCAATATGTTTTCTAGCTTCAGCATTTTTAGATCTTTTCCATTATCCATGTTTCGAATTATATTATGGAAAGAAAAAAATTAGAAAATAGTTTTCATTCGATTTCGTAAACCTTAAATTAATATTTGTTTCATCCACAAAATAACTGTAAGGTGTGGTTTTCATAATAAATACAATTAGTTTAATTAAATGTGTTCAACCTAATCAAAAATTTAATTCAGTTTTGCTTTTGTTTTCTTAATTAATTGTTTAAAATTTGACAACATTTTTTTCAAAACAAATTCTAGAGAATGTGATTTACATAGTACATTCAGATGGACGACTATATATATATATATATATATATATATATATATATATATATATATATATATATATATATATATATTAGATATATATAATATATATTTATATTTTATATATATATATATTAGATAATTATATATTAGGTATATAATATATATTAATAATGCATTATAATTTGCCAAGAAAAAGATTGTCAGTAGCCAGGAATTATGGATTATAATATGGATGACATAGGAGAAGCCAGAAAGTGCAGTTTATGAGTTTATAAATAAAGTATAAAAATACATCGCCGATAAGTACAAATGGAAAAGTGGTTTAGAAGGAAATAATTCTTGTCTCAAAAAATGCACATAATATAAAACATGCTTTTATTTTGAAGACACTGGAAAATAATCATTTGAGAATATGAATGCTTTATAAATAGGGAGAATCGAACTCACTACTAAGATGTAATTTATCTAGTGAGGCAAGCTTGTTAATCAATTCACACCTTGAGTTTGGTAATTATTCCTTCATACAATTTCTTATATATTTAATATTTTAATATTTAATTTTCTTTTCTTCGTTTATTTATTTGTTTTTTTTTAAGTATATACTGACAGGTGATATAAACATGACGAAGCTACAGAAGTTTTCTTTTTTTTTCTTTTCTCATATATGTAATATTTTCTTGACGTGTTCTAGCGTATTGGAACATGAGCGACTAAACATGGACATTAAATTTATCGTCCAAATAGTAGTATGGTTAGATACATCAGTGTGCTAAAGATATTGCGTATACGTTATATATATATATATATATATATATATATATATATATATGTATGTATGTATGTATTGGACTCTCCTGGCGCGTTCGGCGTATCAGGGTGCAGCTATTCAGTTCTTAACACCAAACAGCCAGAGTGCACGTACATGTAATTGCTTATAATTTTTAAAAAACAAGGATCCTAACATTCTTCGAGTGAATTATGATTTCGCCATTTTATATCATTAACTTTACTAATCTACTTTTTGTATGATGATTCATTGCAATATAAATTGAACTGCACCACATATTTGATATATATATATATATATATATATATATATCTGTGTGTGTGTGTGTGTGTGTGTGTGTGTGTGTGTGTGTGTGTGTGTGTGTGTGTGTGTGTGTCGTCCCCGGTGTCGCTGCGCCGTC
The DNA here is from genome assembly GCA_903632075.3 of Acanthosepion pharaonis. Lineage (NCBI taxonomy): Eukaryota > Metazoa > Mollusca > Cephalopoda > Sepiida > Sepiidae > Acanthosepion > Acanthosepion pharaonis. Next base: position 731,617 of record CAHIKZ030001019.1, on the reverse strand, counting down.
TGTAACGTCTGCCTGGCCGCCCGCCGTGCTGGCCTGGTCGCGGCGCCAATTGTGACGTCACCCCGTCTGTCTCCCGCGCCGTCGCCGTCCTATCCTGTCCAGTGACGACCAATGTGACTTGGTATTGGTCACGGCACCAAATGTGACGTTCTAAGCTTTTGCTGATTCGGATGGGAATCTGGTTAGATTCGGTATCAGCCTTGTCATTCCCAGCTCGTCTCCAACGTCTGGTTACCGAAGTAACTGTTTTGATTTATAGTCTAACCTACCCACGTTGTGATTTGATCTTAGGTAGACGAAATCAATCATTCGCCGGGCCGTAATGCAAGCTGAGTCCGGACAAGGGTAACACCGCACAAGCATATGTAAAAGAAAATAAAGTAATAACTCGAAAAGTTCAAATGTGTTAAAAAAGGATAACAATATTTTATATCTGGTTGCTGAATACAGGACTGCGTCTTTTCTCCCAAACCGCTATATGGAATCGAGACAGTTTGTGTTTGTTACGCGAGTCTTAACATCTTAAGTTGTTTGTTCTTTAAGAAACTGGTTCTTGGTGTATCTTCAGGCGATATTCGTAAAACTTGTTTTGGTGGTGTGAGTCTAAGTCGTTCTTCAAAAATAAATTGTTCTTGGTTAGAAGTTGAGGTCGAGAATGCGCGAAGCTTAGTCAGCTTCTGCGAGGCGGGTTTTCAGAGCTCTCTGCTTGCCTGTCTGTCTCCAACCCCAATTGCGAACCTAACTGCTTTTCACTCGCTGCGACTCTGCTTATATGGACGCCGACCAAAACTGGGGTGGGCTTGTCGGGGTTTGAGGTTCCTTGGTAATTCTAATTCCACAATCCACTTCTTTGTTTTTGGTCAGGAAAATTTATTATTTTCCATTTTTGAAAGTCCTCCCAGATTCTTCCTTTTTCATATGGGTATCTCACCCAATCCCTTCAGGGGGCGTGAACAGGTTTCCCCTCTCTCTCACAGTGGCATCTCATACCGATCCCTTCAGGGAGCTTTAACAGTCCTCCCCCTCCTTCTTCATAGGTTACCTTCGCCTAACGCTCACGCCACCATTCAGCTAATGGGCGCTCAGCGGCGTGGTGTGGCTAGACTAGCCTCGGTTTAAAAAATCTTGCTCAAAGAAAAAAAATGATCTTCCTTTTTTTCTTTTTCTTTTCTTTCTCTTTCTTCTTCTCGACAACAAGCCAATACGACCCGTAGTATGATCCCTTAATCTCAATTTTATCTGAATGTCACCTGGAATTCGTCACTCTGGACCTTCGCCAAACAAGTGGGTGGTCAATTGAACGTATTGCACTACAGCCAATTATTCCTTTCGATAAAATAATTTTCTTATCATAGCCAGCTCCTGACACAAAACAGGTGCCTTTTCCAAACGACATCTTCGTAGATAGCTAATGGGTCAATCTTTTCTTTCTGATGGTCCAGCGGACATTTTTCCCGCGCCCCAGTGCATGACCTAATTAATATTATCTCTCAGTTTCTGTTTCGTAGGCCACTCGACCGACCTGAAATTTTCACTATTGCCATACTCGGTGCGCCGTCATATATCAAACGCGACAGATACGAGATCTTACTTTCTTCGCTAATGAAAATAAAATCCTTCCACTTTTCTTTGTTTAAAAAAAATAACATCGCTTAGTGTTCTTTTCGTGATGGCTTCTTATCACCTAAATTTAATTCTCGCCTTTTCTTTTTTTTTTTTCTTTCTCGAAACCCCAAATATTGTCACACACACACATATATATATATATATATATATATATATATATATATATATATATATAAGATATTTTTGTAGGTACAAAATTAATGATCGAAATAAAAAGTATAAAATATAATATTACAACATATTAAACAATAAAAAAAAATAAAAAAAAAAACTTTTTTTTGTTTTTTTATTCTATTATTTTTTTATTGTTTAATATATCCTGTAATATTAAATTTTATACTTTTATTTCGATCATTAAATTTTGTACCTAAAAAAATATCTTTAAATATCTGAAAATCAGGTACAGCCATAATTTAATTAGTAAATTAAATAAAATATTACAGATTAAAGCGCAATTAAGAACTATTGAATATGAAATTAAATTTCTTCAACAATGTGTCCGCTTCCAGGTTTACCCCTCTTTCATTCAGTTCAGAGTGAGGAGGGCTAAGTTACACCCTAGTTGGAATATTGAGTCTGTCTTTATCAAAGATTGGATTAAACTTCTTCTAGTAGCCTGTGCCTTAAGCGTGATTACGGGAGATTACTATGTACTCATATGAATTCAGTTTCATTTTTTGATTGGATTAGGTACTCTAGGTTTTGGGGATTGGTCCATCAACGGCAGTGTGTTAAATTGTCTACAAAGCAAGATGCTAAGTTGAATAGTTTGGTTCAGAAGAAATACGGAGTCACTTCTGAACCTAATTTAAATAATATTATTAATCTGTCCACGCATGAACTAACTGAGTTAGAATCGTTTGTTCTTTCTCACGGCTTGGACTTGTCCATTCCTCCCTCTATGCCTGACAAGGAGAAGATTTTTTCCCAGTTCGAGATTTTCCATGCTCAGTTGGCAAGACTCTCTCCTACCTCTGTCGACGCGGTTACTAATTTGAAAGCCCAGTTGAATAATTTCGCACACACTTTTTCCTGCTCCTCTGTCGCAACTGCTGAATCCAAATGGAAAGCAGAACATCAGCGTGTTGTTAACTCTCTGAGGAATAATTATAACTTGATAATTTCCAGACCTGATAAAGGTGCTGGTGTAGTTATTTTAGATCGAGCAGACTATATAACCAAAATGTCTTCTATCTTAGAAGACACTTCAAAATTTACTAGACTTGGTTCTGCTGACAGCTGTGATGGAACCTCCTCAGGTGAAGCGAAATTTCAAAAATCACTTTTAAAGTGGGTAAAATCAGGGCTACTGTCAAAAGAAATCTCCAACGAAATCCATCCTTCCGGTTCGATTCGTCCCCGATTATATGGTCTCCCGAAAATCCATAAGAAAGGTGTACATTGCGACCGATTTTGTCCATGATCGGTTCAGCCCAACACAAGGTAGCCCAATGGCTCTCCATACTCTTGGATCCTGTGTTGCGGTGCCTGGATGGTTTTTGTATCAAGGATTCCTTTTCCTTTGTTGACCGCGTGCGAAATTTATCTTCTTCTGGTAAGTTCATGTGCTCTTTCGATGTTTCTTCCTTGTATACTTGTGTCCCTTTGATGGAAACCATCGATGTTTGCTGCGACTATCTCTATCGCAGTTCATTAACTCCACCTAGTTTTCCTGAGTCAATATTTCGTGAATTGATGAGATTTGCCACGTCCTCCGTCGAATTCAGTTTCAACAATACTATGTACCGACAGATCGACGGAGTCGCTATGGGCTCGCCTTTGGGTCCGGCACTTGCTAACATATTTGTTGGCTTCCAGGAAGAAAAGATACGAAAGAATCCACTTTGTCCTCAACTGTACTATCGGTATGTTGATGACACCTTTTGTTTATTTAACAGTGAAGTTGAGGCTGACCAGTTTCTTTCGTTTTTAAATGGTATCCATCCAGCACTGGGGTTCACTATCGAAAAAGAGTCTAATCATCAATTGGCTTTTTTGGATGTATTAGTACATCGTACATTAACAGGTTTTCTTACTTCCGTTTATAGAAAACCTACTTTTGCAGGGTTATACACGCGCTGGGACTCTTTTTGTCCAACTAAGCGCAAGATCAACATTATTAAAACCCTCCTACACAGAGCATTAAAGATTTGCTCTGAGCCTTTCTTGAACGATGAAATTAACTTTATTAAGGATACCCTATGTAATTTGGGCTATCCTCTTGATACTGTTAATTCAGTTATCCGCAGTAAAGTTGAAGAGTTCAGAAGTGCCGATCTCTACACTGTCAAAAAATGCCCAGTTTAACTTAGATTACCCTGGATTGGTACCAAATGTGAAAAAATAGCCAAACAAATTTCATCAAAGGTTCGCTGTTGCTTTTTCTCTGTTGAAGTTCGGATTATTTTTTAAACTCGGCCTATGTTTCGAGCTGCGTGTAAAGACGTTCTCCCTCCCCACCATATTAATTCAATTATTTACAAATACGTTTTGTAGTTGCGGAGCCAACTACATGAGAACAACTCAGCGCTTAGATATGAGAATAAAGCAGCACGTTCCTACTAAAATTAGAAACCACACCCTGCCTTTGAATGGACTCGTCCCGAACACCTACAGTTCCGCCATATGTGAACATCTTTTAAATAGCAGAGATTGTGCAGCCAAATTTAGTGTCGACTGGTTCACCGTGTTGGCCCGGTCGCACTCTTTATTTCATCTTAAGGTTCTGGAGACGCTTTACATCGGGTCCCGCAAGCCTTCTTTGTGCAAACAACGTGAGTGTTTGCTGGGACTCGCTGTCATCTCTCTCTATTTCCTTCTGGCATATATACAAATATATATATATATATATATATATATATGCATATATATATATATATATATATATATATATATATATATGACGTCGTCCCCTGGTCGCAGCGCCAACTGTGACGTTCTATTCTGGCCTACCCACGTTGTGAATTGATCTTAGGCAGACGAGATCAAACAGTGGTTGGAGCCGTAATGCAAACTGAGTTCAACGGGGGTGATACCACACAAATTTGCATAAAAGAAAATAAAATGAAAACTCAAAAAGTTCAAAGTATCAAAGAAAAAGGTAACAAACTATATGTCTAGTTGTTCGATACATAGGACTGCATCTATCTCCCGACCCGTTCTATGGATTGTGACACGTCGTTTTCCGTTAGGCAAGTTTTAACGCTTCAAGTTGTTTGTTCTCTAAGAAATTGGCGTTTCGGTGTGTCTTTGGACGAAAGTCGAAAAAAAAAAAACTTATTGTGGTGGTCTGGATCTAAGTCGCTCTTCAAAATAATTGTTCTTGGGTTGAAGAGGAGTCCGGAATTTGCGTGAATCTTGGTCAACTATCTGCGAGGCGGCTTCAACTGGAGACTAAACTAAAAACTTTTCTGGAACTGCACTCACTGGAACTGCTGGAACTGATTTCTGCTCGTTGTAGCTTCGCTTATATGGACGCCGACCAAAACCGGGGTGTGTCTGTCGGCGTCGGGGTTCCTCGATAATTCTAAATACATATACACCTCTTTTATTTCTGGTTAGGGATTTTCCACTCTTTTCCATTTTTGGGAACCTTTCCTCACTCCCACCTTCTCACCATACTTCAGAGGGCGTGAACTGCCCTCCCCACTTCTTCGTAGCAGCTTCTCATACGTACACTCTGGATGAGGCGGCGACAGCCTCCTTCGTGCGTCACGTGATCACTACTCGAACAATGATGTCTTAGTCGGGCGTGGACGAATCCGCGGCTTTCAGGGAAAAAAATATCTTGCTTAACTAAAAAAAAATTATCTTTCCTCCTCCTTCGTGCGTCACGTGATCACCACTTGACCAATGATGTCTTAGTCGGGCGTGGACGAATCCGCGGCTTTGTTTCAGGGAAAAAATATCTTGCTTAACTAAAAAAAATTATCCCTTGTTTTTCTTTTCTTCCTCTTAATCGCCGTTATCATTTCTCTAGCCGCAAACGGGACAATATGAACAATGGCTGTCATAACTCTTGTTCTACACGTGGTTTTCGTCAGGTATTTTATCGCTAATTATCCGTACGGGTGGTCTTCTTAACACGGCCAACGTCGCCCCGAAAAGACATTTCTAAATTCTCATTCATTTCCTTCGGTACATATTTCTGATAACATAATTTTTTTATTATCGCAGGCCAAGGATGTTCCGTCGAAAGAATTCGGTCAATGGACAGTCGTGTGTGGGCTTTGATACAATTAATTTTTCCTATCTATCCAAAGTCCTTTTAGTTGCCTGTTTTCGTCACTTATCGAAATAACATTTTCATTTGAATTTTTCTTTTTGGCCAGTCGGTCTGATAATAAGATGCCTTCCAGTATCAATAGTTTGTTTTCATATCCTTAGATAACACAGCCGTCGCCATAACATATCTGATTCTTTTCTTTCTTTCCCTTTCTTTTACTCAGAATTTCCCTGTCATTGTAATGACACCCTTTCGCCATTTGTTACTTATCAAAATATCCCTTATCCATTGCCTCTTAGCCGTGTGTGTGTTCTGCTTATCATCCATGATTCGGTCCTTAGCCTCTCCTTTTCTTCTTTTCTTTCTTTTCTTTTTTCTGCCTCGTTAAATGGTGCCATATATATATATATATATATATATATATATATATATATATATATATATATATATCGAAATAAAAAGTATAAAATTTAATATTACAAGCCATATTAAACAATAAAAAAATAATTAAAAAAACACACACACAACAACGGGGGGAGCAACCAGTTTTGCTCCCGCTCTTCAGGCTTCCACGGAGATTCAAAATTAAAACAGAAAAATGTACAACAAGAATAGGTGAAAAAAAAATATATATATATATATATATATATATATATATATATATATATATATATATATATATATATATATATATATATATATATAGAGCTTTATATTATTTATTATAGGAGATTAAAACAAAACAAGCTTAAAAATCGCTGCACAA
>CAHIKZ030001019.1:597500-720000 GCA_903632075.3 Acanthosepion pharaonis | reverse complement strand
AAGGTAAATAGATTCCATATGAAATGATAGAAATGAATGTAGGTCATTGTTTAAACACTTGTCTTTCTCTTCTTTTTTCAATAGAGAAAAGGATGAAACAAGGTAAAAGGGTTCCATATGAACTTATGGAAAGAGACATTGGTCAGTGTTTAAACACTTGTCTTTCTCTTGTTCAATAGAGAAAAAGAAGAAAACAAGTTAAATTGTTTCCATATAAACTTATTGAAAGGAAGCATCTTTACATACGTCAATGAAACCTGATCTACAAACTGATTTCTTAGAAACACTACATCATCTATTCATACAACTCCATCTGAAAAATCTTGTCGGCATTCAATTACGTATTGCGATTGGCATGCTGTGAAACAAAATAGGCGTAAACATTTTGCCGTTTAATCTTTTTTTATAAATTCATATTTCGTTTTTTTATTATATAGATTTACAAAATGAGGTCATTGCTCCCCACACTTTTTAAAGGCATTGCTTGACATTTAATCAATACCTCAAAACGAATCCGAAGAACAGTTTGTAATTGAATGTCATGTTATCTCGAATTCCTAAGTTGATTCATTGCGATATAATCAAAATGTTCACAGACAGCGACGGTGATATCCGCAAAGAACGACTGTAGATCGTATAACCGCAACCTTTGACTCTTGTTAAAAACAGAAATTATGAAATCCCTTGAAAATGGGCTGATATTAGATTAAATTTCTTTCTTTCTTTCGTTCTCAACCTACGGGGTGTCTCGGTGATAAAACGCCTTTTGTTTCCCTCATGTCGCATTGCACGCCAACACAGGACGATAATTTGCATGTAATGCTGTAATTTGTTTTGGTACAGGTATGTCTAATAAGTACGCCTGAATAAAATAAGAACCAACAAACAGATAGAATAGAACTGTTACAGTTTGGATGTTTACAGTTTTTTTTAAACAAATAACTCGCATACAAAAACGCCTGATAATTATGCACCACCCGAACAGCAATATTGTAGCATGATCATTGCAATGTTTTGTTTGTGGCAAAAGCGTTGTATCGTGGAAGATAATACAACACCCACAGGCTGAAAAATGAAGATTAGGCTGCTCCTGTTCAGTTATATTAGGCAAGGTAATAAGGCAAGGTAATAAAGTCTCTAAGATACAAGTGGTTACTGAATGTGAAGGAATAAGAAAAACAAAAACATTATTAGGGTCTTGAAGAATAAAAGAAGCGGAACCAAGAAGGCAGCAGATAAAATTTACATTGCATATAAATCTTTCAACATGAAACCAATACTTCATTTTTGATCTGATCCCCTTCTTGTAAGTATAGACCAAGGTAAGAGGAATCGGTTACTTTCTGGAGCTTTGCAAGATACCGATTATTTTTCGAACCCTTTTTTTAATGATGGATCTCATATTTTAGCCGTCCTGGGTTTGACAGACTGTATCTGGCAGCAACGTCCCTGATCAAGAGGTTTGAGGAGGTTGGAACCAGTTCTTAATAGCCGTTCTTCAAAATTACTATGGTGGTAACACCTGTTAGGTCAAAGCTATGGGCATAGAATAGAACTGTTACAGTTTGGATGTTTCCTCTTTGCCCATAGCTTTGAGCCTAACAGGTGTTACCACCCCGGGTCATGGTAGACCTTTGAACAACGGCTATTAAGAGCTGGTTCCAGCCTCCTCAAAACTTCTTGATCAGAGACGTTGCTTCTGGATACAGTTTGTCGTAATACCCAGGACGGCTAAATAGTAAAATAAACGGACTCCGTTTTTTTTATTATTATATTTTCTTTTAAGACGATTAGTAAAATATAATGTCTTCAAATTTGATGTGTAAATTTTTTTATGAGTAAACTTGATGTAAAGGTACTGCCAAAAACAAGTCTGGCGGTTTAGAACAAAAGATACATGTATAAAATTTGATTTTCAAACAAAAGTGACTCAAATTTTGTGGTCTTATGAACCGCCACAATAAAGTTTGTGGTCAAGCGTAGTTTAAAGAGATACATTTTATTATGTTTTAACCAATAAGGAAAATATGTTGCGACTGACACGGTGTCAAATTTCTGGTTCAAGTCGAAGCCGATTTGTGGCTATTGAAGATGTTTGGCTTGTCAGACAAGGGGAAAGGTTTCGGCATTCACGAGTTAGACGTCGGCTAGTTCTGGAAGATGAAAAGGAACGAGAAAAAGAACGTAGAAAATATAAGTGTTTCGTCATTCACAGGGAAGATCTTGACTGTTCCTGGGATATGAACAAGTGAAAATTTAAAAGCTGCCGGCGAAAAAAAAGTTGCTGAAAGAAAAAGTTAAGTATGTAAGAAAAGAAAAAAAAAACAAAAGCTGAATGATTCTACACATTTTAAGAGACATAGAATTACTTTCCTGTAGTTACTTGTGAAATTTTGTCACAAAATTAGAGGTATTAACAATGATTTAGAATTTTTTTTATGAAAATACGAGTCTCAGTTTGTAAAAATGAAGTATTGCTTAAATAAGCCAGAAATCCAGCGAATAGTCATCTTTCTCGACTTCTTTCGGCAGTCGAATGAACATTTTGTTGATAATAATTATACTTGTTTTTATGAGCCCAACACAATTGTATTTAAAATTTGTTATCTTGCCTAATTGTTTGGCACAAAAAGAAAATTTTATTAAAGATTACTTAGAAAAATGTATTCTCTATTTTTATTATTTTTTACGTCATTTCATAAATGTAAATATCTTTCAAATACTCAGGATGTGTGATTTGACGTTCTCTCATCTACCTTCCAAATCATTTCATTATATCTACACGGTTACCTCTCTACACGTTCAGATTTAATTTTCTGTGAATGATATTTTCCAATCGAACGTGATGCTTTTAAAGAGTGCATGTCGTTTAGCACTGGCCTCTATAAAATTGTAAAGGTTCTGTTTTTTTTTTCTTAAACTATTTCTCTTCCTTTGACAAGCGCTTTTCTTTTTCAACCAGGAAATGTTTTTTGCTTTCAATGTCTTTACTGTGAGACATATATATATATATATATATATATATATATATATATATATATATATATATATAATGAGAGATAGGAGCAGACAGATATATATATATATATATATATATATATATATATAGAGAGAGAGAGAGAGAGAGAGAGGGGAAAGAGAGAGACAGACAGACAGATATAAATATATACATATATATATATAATGAGAGAGATAGGGGCAGACATATATATATATATATATATATATATATATATATAGAGAGAGAGAGAGAGAGAGAGAGAGGGGGCAGACTTATATATATATATATATAGAGAGAGAGAGAGACATAGAGAGAGAGAGGGAGGGAAGAGAGAGAGGGGCATATATATATATATATATAGAGAGAGAGAGAGAGAGATAGTGAGTGAGAAACATCCAACATCTCCAGGAGAACTTATACAAAGCTCAAATGTATTGATCAAAACTCAACGCAAAATCGACATTCTGGAAGAACGCTTTAACCAAACAATCTCGGCGTCTCACGAGATTTGGAAGATGTGATTTCAATCGGCTCCTATTTGGAACTTGTTATGCACCGGAAATCTTCCAAAGCTCGATATCAAAATTCTTGGAAGAACTGGAAGGAGTTGTCTGCCACATGGATGCTCCCATAATAATTCCTTCCACGCAAGGAATCCATAATGATTTTGTCCGAGAAGGGTGAAGACGACTTAAAAAAAAAAATGCAGATTCCTCACTGAATGAAAAATTTGAATTCTCAAACCAAAGAGTTAAGTTTCTCGGACACATAATTTCCGAGAATTGTATAGAATCAGGCCCGAAAAAGAAAAAAAAAACAGGACAAGACAAGTATTCCCACGACCTTCAGCAGTCGCAGAAGTCCAACGATTGAACTTAACGTTAAATCAACTGGTAAAGTTCATCCCAGATTTAGCCAGTATAAATTAGCCCCTTCGCCAACACCTAACGAAAGATATGGGATCAACCACACGAGAAAGCCTTTCAAGAGATTAAGGAGAAATTCACCTGTAACGATGTCTATGATCCTCGTAAAAGGAGTATTGTAACAGCAGATGTCTGAAAGGATGGATTGGTAGTGGTTCTACGAAACGTACATTATTTGGAGAACGGCCATATCATTGCTTATACCACACACAACGACAAACGTTATGTAGTCACCGAAAAAAAAAGTTTAGTAACCATGCTGGCATTCGAGAAATTTTTGCTTGTTATTTTTGAAGGACTGTATTTAAACTAGTGTTTGCTGTGAAAGTCTGCACTAGTTTTACCAAGTAATGTCGCTCCTTTGCAAGTTAGAAATAGAAATATTCGGTTGATGTATAATTATCAGGCGTGTTTTTTTTGTTTTTTTTAACAATATCTATTAGGAAAAAAGAAACAACATTTCAACGACAACATATTTAAATGATTATTCCGGAGCGTATGATTATCGACACGCATTTTTATAACCTGAAAATAAAATAATATTTTTATTAAAAAAAAAAAACTATACAAAACAGCAATTTTTTTTAAACAAATAACTCGCATACAAAAACGCCTGATAATTATGCACCACCCGAACAGCAATATTGTAGCATGATCATTGCAATGTTTTGTCTGTGGCAAAAGCGTTGTATCGTGGAAGATAATACAACACCCACAGGCTGAAAAATGAAGATTAGGCTGCTCCTGTTCAGTTATATTAGGCAAGGTAATAAGGCAAGGTAATAAAGTCTCTAAGATACAAGTGGTTACTGAATGTGAAGGAATAAGAAAAACAAAAACATTATTAGGGTCTTGAAGAATAAAAGAAGCGGAACCAAGAAGGCAGCAGATAAAATTTACATTGCATATAAATCTTTCAACATGAAACCAATACTTCATTTTTGATCTGATCCCCTTCTTGTAAGTATAGACCAAGGTAAGAGGAATCGGTTACTTTCTGGAGCTTTGCAAGATACCGATTATTTTTCGAACCCTTTTTTTAATGATGGATCTCATATATTTAGCCGTCCTGGGTTTGACAGACTGTATCTGGCAGCAACGTCCCTGATCAAGAGGTTTTGAGGAGGCTGGAACCAGTTCTTAATAGCCGTTCTTCAAAGGTCTACTATGACCCGGGGTGGTAACACCTGTTAGGGTCAAAGCTATGGGCAAAGAGGAAACATTCAAACCGTATCAGTTCTATTCTATCTGTTAGTGGTTCTTTTTTTATTTATTTAGGCGTACTTATTTCTCATATATGAGTTTTTTTCTTGAGGGATGAAATGAGGTTCAGGCACAATTCCTGGCTTTAAATGTTCACTCAGTTTTGGTCAAGGCAAAACAGAGACAGAAAGCAAATAATCAAGGACTCCAAAACAGAAATCGATGAACGATGCGTGAATAGGTGTAATCAATCACAGATGGGGTCCAGAGACTTTGGTTGAGACGATTCAATGGTACCCATGCACACCTGAACAAATATCTTAATGATCGTGTCCTGCGCAAGGATGTGGAATTCTTACCCTCATTTACCAAAATTGACCATGAAAGGTTGGTCGAAGTTACTACAGGTTTGGATCTAGAAATGGCTTGTCTCAATCAACCTTGGGGATTTGATTTTCGATGAGACAATTTAAGAATATATGGTCTTCAAGGAGCTTTTGCCAGTGGTAATGAAGAAACTAGAGACCATGTAGATATCCAGATAACCGTCATGGGTAATTGTGTAAAACGAATGACATTCTTTTACACTGATATTTTGCTTGTTTTTTTTTTTATAAAAATGATGATCCTGTTTAAAGCCCAAGAGCCACTCAAGGTAGAGGGTTACTGTTATGGGGTCCACCCCTTTTTCATACAAGTGGACTCGAGCAGTATGTACTTGGACTGCTGCCGTTAAATACCCAGAGTCAGTCAGAGATATAGATAGAGATTGTGACTGAGTTGGAGGTGGAGTAATAGTGTGAGGTAACCACTTGTAGAAGTCACAGTTACAAGCACGTAGACTCTAAGAAAGTCCAACTTCGAGACTGGATTGACCAGACTGTGTATATATAATATTATTGCTAATAACCACGTTTCTGGATCTACTAACCGTATTACTAAAAAAACGAAGTGGGAGCATATAGTTTCCTGGGTTAGAAATGCCGTTAGAAAACAAAATGGCAACAATTTGATAACAGAAATCAATATTTGACCTCTGATATTGGCAGTCAAAAAAAATATTGGAAGGGGATTTTAAAGTGTGCAGTTTTAACAATGAAGAAATAAGTGAATATATAAGGAGGTTGTTTTCCTGAAGGTGAAGCCATGTTGATTTTCGGTATCAAAGTCTTGGAATTCTGGAGATCGGTTTCAATTTTTTAAAAAATGAAGTGAGAGCGTATAGCTTCCTGGGTTAGAATTTCCGTTAGAAAACAAAATGGCAACAATTTGATTACAGAAATCAATATTTGATCTCTGATATTGGTAGTAAAAAAAAAAAAAAAAATTAGATGGGGATTTCAAAATGTGCAGTTTTAACAATGAACAAATAAGCGAAATATATAAGGAGGTTGTTTTCCTGAAGGTGAAGACATGTTGATTTTCGGTATCAAAATCATGGAATTGTGGAGCTCGGTTGCAATTTTTAAAAAACTGAAGTGAGAGCGTAAAATTTCCTGGGTTAGAATTGCCGTTAGAAAACAAAATGGCAACAATTTGATTACAGAAATCAATATTTGATCTCTGACATTAGCAGTAAAAGAAAAATATTGGAAGTGGATTTTAAAGTGTGCCGTTTTAACAATGAACAAATAAGTGAAATATATAAGGAGGTTGTTTTCCTGAAGGGGAAGCCATGTTGATTTTCGGTATCAAAGTCTTGGAATTCTGGAGATCGGTTTCAATTTTTAAAAAAATGAAGTGAGAGCATATAGTTTCCTGGGTTAGAATTTCCGTTAGAAAACAAAATGGCAACAATTTGATTACAGAAATCAATATTTGACCTCTGACATTGGCGCTATCTTAACTTAGACGTGAAAAAGAGAGATTTGAACATATATATATTAGACACGATTAGTAAATTTGGTAGAAGGGAACTGATCAGCCTAGAAAACAAAAGTGGTGGTGGTGTTGGGTTACAGTTGGGTTCACACGTAGGTCATTTGATGTAAAGGGTTACGTTAGTGGAAGACCCTAGCCTTGAGCGGGTTAAGATTGTAGTGATCGGGGAAACATCCTCTTGGAAATCGGTTCCACAGAGCAGCCGTTTGCGGGAAAATGCTACTCGAGTGAAACTTACATCTCACCAGTGGAATACGGACGGAATGGGCGTGGTTCGCTACAATGCGCGTAGCATGCCGGGTCCTAGGGGTGAAGGTTAGAACTGGTGGGACTAAGGAGTGTTGTTCGTCTGAGTATGTTCCATGGAAGTACTAATAGAACAGTGAAAGTCTTGCGACATTTCGTCTGTAAGACAGAGATTGAAGTGGGGGTAATAATTTGTCACTTTTCGCGGGATGAAGCTGTTGTAGTGGAACTTACTTTTCACCGATGGAATACGGAGAGATCTTTGTACCTTTATCTTGCAAACTGCAATAATGAAGCTTTGAAATATGTTGCGGACAGCAGGTGTTTGAATAACGTGAATATCGAAGGAGAGAAAGAATATAAAGAGCGGTGTGTAACTGAGGAAAGAGCGGCAAAAGATGGAACAGTTCAGCGTAGACAACATGAGCGACACTTCAGGAAAGTGTTTGACGAGCTGAGGCATGAGAAAAGAGAATGAACGCCTGATAGACGCTGCACAAGACCAGACCCAAAATATAAATTCCGCGAATGAAATATAATTACTCACAGGCAGAATCGGATGAATATAGCGATTTTCCAAGCGTAGCTTAGATGTGGCGCAAGACCGAAAGTATGGGGCACCCAGTGAGAATCAAACTCACTATTTGTTGTGTACGATACACCTAATTTACATAAGTGGAGTACCAACCATATAAATATGGGTTGGTACCGGAAGACGAAAAAGAGATTGTAAGAAGAGATCCAAGCGAGAGACTCTGCCCGACTGCGATTTAGTCAACCCATTCTGCAGGAACAGTCTTCCCAAGAATATACCAAACTAACTGTAAATATTGTGTACCTTTTCCTTGTTTCAATACATTTTGTTAACGTACATTTTGTGTTGTATTATTATTATTCCATGCTTATCCAAGTTTCAACACTATTCAGTCGTAATTGTTTTAGCGAGACAAGCTTTCTAACCATTACACCGCCTCGAGGTGCCCAGTAGGGATTTTATCCAAGCGTAGCTTAGATGTGGCACAAGGCCGAAAGTAGGGGGCACCCAGTGAGAATCGAACTCACTAATTAGTCGTAATTCTTCTAGCGAGACATGCTTGCTAACCCTTACACAACCTCACAGAATCTGGTGAATTTCGGCTGTGTGAAAAGATGGTCATAGTGACACAGATTAGAAGCGCTTACGGAGAGAGGATATAAAAGAAGCAATAAATCCATTCGCGCCTCCATTGTTGTTTGTTTGTTGAACATGTCTATTACTTGGCAGGATTCCAAACTCCCGGCAAATAGTACAAAAAATATGGCGGAGAAAGTATGAAAATTAGCACGTGCGTGTCATTCCTCTGTGACATCACAATTCAGACTGAGAGAATTACCAATTCATTTATTTTTTTACGTCTTCTCAACCATTTCCAGTTCATTTGAAAGCATTTTTTAGATCGTAAGGTTTTTGGGAGGATAATAATGATTTATTGATAAAATTCCTATAGCTGGGGGAGGAAAGGTGTATTCATACTTTTACCACGTGTATTTGAGCGTACGCGAATATAAGGAACCCGAGTGCAATTTGAAGTCAGCTATCCGATTTCCAATTCAGAGCCATTATTTATAACACCAGCGCCCCCAAACATATAGCACTTACTATTTACAAGCGGTTGCCCATCTGGGTACTGACCAGGCTCGACGTTGTTTAACTTCGATGATCGTTGGTAGAAAGTGGTTGGTACATACCAAGGTTTTGCCAACTGTCATTGGAATCACCATCAGCAAAACAACAATGGAAAAAAATCTCATCCCCAGCAAATATCCTATGGAAAGAGATTACTGTCTGAAGTTTGGAGATTTGATGAAGAATCACTTAGAATTATTTGTGGTATTTTAAACCACCACCGTGAATATTTCAATAATCTCAATAAAAGAATTACATTTGTATAATAACTAGCTGAAAAGCCGCACTTGAGTTAGCTCCTATGGAGGGCAAATTGGCCCTCTTGCCCAAAATTAAAGTGATCTATAGTATAGCTTAGAAAACAGTAATGATAATTTTGAAGAAATAATTTTGAATTCCTCAATTCACTTCATGGAACTTCAAAAACCTCACTTTAATTTTGATTCGGGCTATAAGTCCAATTCCGACCAAAAAACCGATTTGGACCGAAAGTCCAATTCAGGCCTAAATTCTAATTCAGGCCTAAATTCTAATTCAGGCCGACAATTGACTTCTTCAGATAACAAAGATCATTGTACTTCAACTGAGTTGAGTTCTTCAAATCACAAACTTGGTGGAACTTCAAAAGCCCACGTCACGAAACCACATAATTTAACTCTGATTCCTTGGTATTTTGAAGAAATAATATTGATTTCTTCAATTCACAAAGTAGTTGAGATATTTCAAACTGAATTGAAAACATTTTTCTAAAGTTTTTTTTTTGTGTGTGTTACTTTATACTCAATAGGAATTAAAACTTTTTCAGTTATTTTAAAATTTGAATTTTTAATTGGTCCCTCCTCATTCTGTTGAAATATTGTCAAACACTGTCCTTTTTCTTTACTTTTCCTTTTCTTAAATCCCGCCCTTCTCTTACCTGTAATAATAATAATAAAATTAATATTAATAATAATAATAATAATAATAATTTCCCAGACATAGTTATCAAATACCACAAAACAGAATATGCTTTATTATTGACAGTGCTGCAGACTTTAATGTATCTTTGAAGATCTTCAATAAAATTATCAAAATACAAGGATCTTGAAGTAGAACTCTAAAACAATGTGGCACATGAGGACATCAATAATTCCAGTTGTTGTTGGAGCACTCGGAGTGATTTGAAAAAAGGTTCCGATAGACACATTGAAATTATTCCTGGTAGTCAATGCCTTAAAGAAATAGTTGGGGCCCTCGGTTTGATTGGAAACGCTTCTGAGGGACTCATTGAAGGGGTCACTGATCGCTCACGACGTAAAGAAATATAAAAAAAATTCTTCTCACAAGTACAGCCCATACCTTACAAAGGGGTTTATCTATATAAAATGTGTGTGATTTTAGGTTGTTTCATTTTTTTTTTTTTTACAAAAGGGTTAGTGGAAAATATAGAGAGGCTATTTCTGACCTTAGGTGTTGTATACCCTACACTCTTCTGGGGATGACGACAAATAAAAAAAGTTTGCCAGCTCCCTCATACTGGAGTTGATGGTCTTGAGGCGATCACAATAAAGGTGTCTCCTCTCTTTCTTCCCTCTGTTCTTTCTTCTCTCGGCCGGATGATCGCTAGTTGTTTTGTTCGGAGATAAAAATTAAAAACTTCAAGAAAACAAAGCGATTTTAAACTTATCTATTTTATGAAACACGTCGACATGTGCATCTTTTAACAAGCAAGTGAGGTCGCTCTATCAGCACCACTGGGGAGCAGCTTTCATATACGAAAATAACAGGTCAACATTAATCGACGTGTAAATTCTTCACTCCCTGAAATCAGTTTCTATCTCTCTAACATTCCCACGTTCAGCTCAGCCAATCAAAATCGTCATCCCTATTTTGTCTACCATCTGACCTTAAAGGTCAGCTTCAGGAGGAAGGAAATTTGTATACAACAAAAATCAAAGGAAATAATAATAATAATAATAATAATAAGAAGAAGAAGAAGAAGAAGAAGAAGAAGAAAGATAAACTGTTTCATGGCCAATGCAAGATAAACCGCTTCATGGCCAATGCAAGATAAACCGCTTCATGGCCAATACTCTGCCCGTACCAAACAAGCTGACGTAGACAAAACCCGTACCCATCAGTGGCTACGTAGTGCAGGGTTGAAAGCGGAAACTGAAGGTTTTATCCTTGCTGCGCAGGACCAATGCTTACTAACTAGGAATCATCAAGCACATATACGAAAATATTGTGTCAGCCCAAAATGCAGATTCTGTGATAAATATCCAGAAACGATTGATCATCTTGTATTAGGTTGCACGGTGTTGGCACCCACTGAATATAAAACCCGACATGACAGAGTGGGCCAATATCTGCACTGGAAAATCTGCAACTTCTACGGGAAGGAAACTGAAAGAAACTGGTATGAACATCACCCAGACCCGGTTACGGAGATAGGACCTGTTACAATTCTATGGGACTACACAATACACACTGACAGAACAATCAAGGCCAACTGGCCATATATTGTTATTTAAAGACCACAAACAAAAACGGTGCCTCGTTATTGATATGGCAGTCCCTGCTGACTGCAATGTATCTTTGAAGATATTCAAAAAGTTGTCAAAATACAAGGACATTGAAATAGAAATCTCGAAAATGTGGCATATGGGAACATCAACAATCCCTGTTGTAGTTGGCGCCCTAGGACTGGTTGGAAAAGATTGCAGTAGACTAATTGAAGGGATTCCTGGAAGTCCATGCCTCAAGGAGATACAAAAAAATTGTTCTGACAAGTACAGCCCACACCTTACGAAGGGCTTTATGTAATTTAATTTTTTTTTTTTTTTTTTTTTTCAGTGAAAAGTGTCATGACGCCATTTCTAACCTTAGGTCCCTGAGCAGGACCCGGAAAGAAATGTGTAAACGCCAGAAATCAAAGAAAATAAAAATAATAATAATAGTAATAAATGATGATGATGATGATGATGATGATGATGATGATGATGATGACAGAAATTGGTATCACTCAGACGCGGTTACAGCGATAAGAACTGTAACAATTATATGGGACTTTAAAATACACAGAGACAGAATAATCAAAGCTAATCGCCCAGACATTGTGATCAAAGAAAACAAAAACAGAATGGGCTTTCTTATTGACAATGGCAATTCCTGTAGACTCTATCTTTGAAGATCTTAAAAAAACTAACACAATTGAAGTGGAAATCTCAAAAATGTGGCACATGAGGACATCAATAATTCCAGTTGTAGTTGGAGCCCTCGGATTGATTGGAAAGGTTCTGCTAGACTCATTCAAAGGATCCTTAGTAGTCCATGGCTTAAAGAAATACAACAAATTTTAATTATAAGTACAGCTCACAAATTATGAAGGGCTTTATCTATTAAAAATATGTGCGTTCTTAGTTTCTTTTCTGTTTTTTTTTTTTTTTTAAATGCTCAGGGAAAATGTCATGAAACTATTTCTGAACTTAGATCTCTGATTGGGTCCCGGAAGGAAATGTGTATAGAACAGAAATACAAGGAAATAATAATACTAATAATAATAATAATAATAATAATAATAATAATAAAAATGAACTAAAACGAAAGGTTTCTATTATGCTAATTCCAATTTTATATACGCCCCCCCCCCACAATGTACCAAACATGTCGTGATTTATGTGTGTTGTACAATGGACATATTAAACAAAAGATTCAATTGCCACAGGAATGATGTCCGACGTAACAACTTACGAAAACTTTTATTACGAACGACTGTTAATTCATGTAATTATTTTCATGGCAATTTTTTCTGATGAGCTTTCTTCTTTGGTACATCGACTTCATGAATTTAAGCGTCATACTAGATTGGCAGTTAGGTCTCATCATTTTACTATTATAATTGGTAATTGCAACCGTATGTTTTCTCCTCGATTCTTCTCTCGCACTTCTCATCTATGAAACACTCTTCTGGATTCTTGCTTTCCCATGAACGACAATTTTCAAACATTTAAATGCCACGTTAACCGACATCGTCTATCTCCTTGCATCCTGTTTTTTTTTCTTTTTTATTGTCCTTTCTTCTTAATAACCTTTTCTCATTTTCTTTCATTTTCAGTAAACCTTTGTGTCTGAGAGGCTTTATCGCCTGGCTTGCAAAGAAATGATTAAAAAAAAAAATGGGCGCAAGGCGAATGTTACGGGTTTACTTTTTTTCGTATTTTCTGGTGCATAATACAAGAAATTTTGAACGAAAAAGAGGGGGTCGTATTATAATCAAAGGGAGCGTATTATACGCAAATATATTTTTTAGAAATTTTTACTCACCTTTAAAAAACCTATTTCAAGCAGCAACAATGCAAATACACTCAGTTACTGCCATAGACAACAAAACACAAAAGCGACAGGTGTTGACAACAATTGTTTATAAAAGGAATTTGATATTACGATAATATTTGTTCGCCAGGGATCCGGGGTCGTAGTACCTGTTTGGATCCCAGCTATGGGCAAATAGTTACCCAAGCCCGCAAAAAAAAAAAAAAATCTAAGCACTATCTTATAGTAAAAATACCAGCAATATATTTTCATATAAAAAACTTATCAACGCTACATATTTATAGTAAAATAAAATTATACTAAAATTACCAACAATATCTATTTATGGTAAAATTACCAACAATACAATTTTAAAGCGAAATGACCAACAACATATTGTCTCTGTAGTTGAATACATACAATTGTGTTCAAAATATATTTAGTCAAAACCATAAAATCGTGTTCAAAATATTTAGATGCCGACATTAAATAACTCATATATATATATATATATATATATATATATATATATATATATATATATATATATATATATATATATATTATTTTTTTTACCGTTAAACAAAATCAACTGAATCAAATTGTCCGGGAATCAAGGTAAGTGTACATATTTACACATGAGGATGGCTGTAATACGGATAGTTACTGCCTAGGGTGATGGCCACTTGGGGGCTTAAATAATATTAATTTAAAATTATCCCAGGGGTGTCGGGGAAGTATACGTACTTATAATTCCCAGGATGTGGTGGGGGACATCTTCCAAGTAGTACTTTTGCTACGGAGGTGGGGTTCATTAAACGTCAATAGCCAGAAGGTCTCAAGGGGATGGAGCAATTTTTTCACAGTATTACTAGTAAACTCATTTTAAAACTTTTTACTTTTTTACTTTCTGTCACATTCGCTAGCGACTTATTTTAATTTCAGAAACCCAGGGTTCTATAATGCTGAAGGATGTAGTTCCTTCCATTTTTAGACACGCAGAGTTCTATTATGCTCAAGGATATAATTAATTTCCACTGTCAGGTTCAGAAACGAGGGGTTCTATTATAGTCAGAGATGTAATTTATTCCCAGGTTTTAGTTTCAGAAACGCGGGGCTCTATTATAGTCAAAGATGTAATTTATTCCCCGGTTTTAGTTTCAGAGTTCTATTATGCACAAGGATATAATGTATTTCTTGTTTTCAGCTTCAGAAACATGGGGTTTTATTATACACAAAAATGTAATGTATTCCCTGTTTTTTGTTTCTGAAACGCCGTATTGTATTATATAATACTTAGGGATATAACTTATTCCCTGTTTGTATGCTCAGAAATAACGCGTCCTTTTATACTCAAAGATGTAATTTTTACCCTAATATAGGTTCAGAAACACAGGGTTCTATTATAGTCAAGAATTTAATTTCTTCCCTGTTTTTAGGTTCAGAAATGCGGGGTTTTGTTATACTCAATAATGTCATTTATTCTCCATGTTTAGGTTCAGAAACAGTGGGTATTATTATACTCAAAGATGTCTTTTATTCCCCGTTTTAGGTTAAAATCACGGGGTTCTATTATAACCAATGATGTAATTTATTCCCCCTTTTTAGGTTCGGCAACACTGTGTCCGTTTATACACAATTCACATTATATTGGTTGCGGCAAAAATACCTCCTACATATACCTCCCAAAAATAATTTCCACATAATGTATAGTGGCAATAGCGTCTTCGTCTAGCTAATTATCTTACCATTTTGTGGGAGATATTTCTGCCGCACATTGCATAAATGAAAATACGGTACAGGAAACATACGACATTCTCTGATCGAACCGTTAGCGTCAGATTCAGTTGAAATTTAGACAATTTTTATTTTTGAAAAGTTTTTTCAGGAAATTACACTTAACAAGTCCATAAATAAATCTATATAATAAAGGCGAATGCTAGTGTCACACTTTTTCAACCTGACTCCTAGAGGCCGTAGACCAACATATTATACTATTTCGGAATCACGCCGACTAGAGAGCAAATTGAAAACATTCTGAGCCGGGTCCAGACCCGGAATCCTGAAATTTTGGATTCCTAAGTTTTCACTACTTTGATTGTTTTCGGCGATTTTTTTGCACGATAACAATTTTCATAATTTTTTATAAATTTGGGAAAAATCGAAAATTAATTGCGAAATCCAGCGAAAGTCACCCATAGAATAAAAATAATTGTTTGAACAGAATGTAAGGACCTACGTAAATCAAATTGTCTTTAAATTAAGTGGTAGTAGAAAGATTATCGTTGAACTTTTAAAAGATAAACTTAATTAATTTATTAATGAAATACTTAAATGCAGCGATCAATTTTGAGTAATTTTGTAGCTTATTGTTGCCTACCACATGTACAGCTCCCAACCTATTGTGATGAAGGCCTAATCAAGGGCCCACCACAGAAGTAAGCTTAAATGCAGCCCGATAGAGTAGCTTTTAAACTACTAATTAATAAATTTTCTTCGTAGATTTTTGAGCTGGAAGTATGACTGCAAATTTCCAATAAGTGTTACAAATTAGTGTTAAGCGGGAGAAGGTTTTGTTTCTCTTATATATTCTTTGATTTTGTCAACAAAGAAGACCCTCTCTTTTTAGTTACCTTTTTTATTTATCTTTTTTTTTTTTTTCTTTTTTTTTTTTTTTTTTGTCAAGCGCTTTCTTTGTTTGCTGTTAGGGGAGTTTTTCTTTCACTTTTCTTTCACGCCAGCTTCCTTATTTCTGAATAAAAGGTGTTTCATTAAAACGGGTTATATATAAGGATGTTTCATTAAGACGGATTATATATAAGGGTGTTTCATTAAGACGGAACAAAGCACTTGTTTCTACGTGTTTCATTAAGACGGATCAGCAGTAAATAAATCAGTGTTATTTGTAAAAAAAATATTTGTTTCTCTATTGGATTAACTTATTTAACTCATGACTATTATGTATAAAAAATAATATCACCCAAATGACCGCCAAATCTGAAAGACGCTTAAAATTAATTCACATTTAAAATCGGCTCAAGTTATTGGAACACTTTTTTTATATATACACATAGGTACAAAATGTGACACAAGGGCTAATGTGTGTGGGGGGAAATAGTCTTCTCTAATCTTAATTTAAACGTAGCGTGCCTCGCTCATTAATCTAGCAGTACAAATAATCCATTAACCATAACATCACATTTTTAACTTTTTTTTCTTTGACTCTATTACTTGCTACGGAATCGTACCAGAATTTGGTGGCTCTGCAATGATTGGAATTTTAATTTGCATCCTAATATTTATTTGCACAATGGCACAAAATGAGTCAAAGAGCCAATATTGAGGTAAAGAGAAAACTGTTCTTCTTTAGTCTTAATTTAACCTCGCTTGTCTCGTTCATTGACTGTAGGAAGAATTTGTAAACTTGCCGTTTCTTCTAGATTGTAATCACTTCCTGCATACAGAACTCCTCATTTCTGAACCTAAAAAAAAAGTAATAAATTAAAACCGCAAGTAAAATAAAATCACGCGTTGCCCAAGCAAAAACCGTACAATAAATTACATCTGGGAGTATAAAAGAACACCGCGGTGCTAAATCTAGGAACGAACAATAAATTATATACTTGAGTATAATAGAATCCCGCTATTCTAAACCTAAGAACGGAGAATAAAATATAACTTTGAGTATAATAGAACCCCGCGTGCCAAAAAATAAGAAAGGAGAATAAATTATATCTTTGAGTATAATAGAACCCTGCGTTCCTAAACCTAAGAAGAATAAAATATATATTTGAGTAGAATAAAATATATATTTGAGTATAATAGAACACTGCGTTCCTAAACCTAAGAAAGGAGAATAAAATATATCTTTGAGTATAATAGAACCCTTTGAAAGGAGAATAAATTATATCTTTGAGTACCCTGCGTTCCTAAACCTAAGAAAGAAGAATAAATTATATCTTTGAGTATAATAGAACCCTGCGTTCCTAAACCTAAGAAAGGAGAATAAATTATATCTTTGAGTATAATAGAAAACCTAAGAAAGGAGAATAAATTATATCTTTGAGTATAATAGAACCCTGCGTTTCTAAAACCCAAGAAAGGAGAATAAATTATATCTTTGAGTTTGAACCCTTGCGTTCCTAAACCTAAGAAAGGAGAATAAATTATATCTTTGAAACCTGCGTTCCTAAACCTAATAAATTATATCTTTGAAAATAGAACCCCTGAAAACTAAGAAAGGAGAATAAATTATATCTTTGAGTATAATAGAAAAACTAATGTTCCTAAAACCTAAGAAAGGAGAATAAATTATATCTTTGAGTATAATAGAACCCTGTTCCTAAACCTAAGAAAGGAAAAATAAATTATATCTTTGAAACCTAAAAAAAGGGAGAATAAATTATATCTTTGAGTATAATAGAACCCTGCGTCCCTAAAACTAAGAAAGGAGAATAAATTATATCTTTGAGTATAATAGAACCCTGCGTTCCTAAAACTAAGAAAGGAGAATAAATTATATCTTTGAGTATAATAGAACCCTGCGTTCCTAAACCTAAGAAAGGAGAATAAATTATATCTTTGAGTATAATAGAACCCTGCGTCCCCTAAACCCTTTTGAGTATAATAGAACCCTGCGTTCCTAAACCTAAGAAAGGAGAATAAATTATATCTTTGAGTATAATAGAACCCTGCGTCCCTAAAACTAAGAAAGGAGAATAAATTATATCTTTGAGTATAATAGAACCCTGCGTCCCTAAAACTAAGAAAGGAGAATAAATAATATCTTTGAGTATAATAGAACCCTAAACCTAAGAAAGGAGAATAAATTATATCTTTGAGTATAATAGAACCCCTGCGTTCCTAAACCTAAGAAAGGAGAATAAATTATATCTTTGAGTATAATAGAACCCTGCCCTAAAACTAAGTCCCTAAACCTAAAACTAAGAAAGGAGAATAAATTATATCTTTGAGTATAATAGAACCCTGCGTCCCTAAAACTAAGAAAGGAGAATAAATTATATCTTTGAGTATAATAGAACCCTGCGTTCCTAAACCTAAGAAAGGAGAATAAATTATATCTTTGAGTATAATAGAACCCTGCGTCCCTAAAACTAAGAAAGGAGAATAAATTATATCTTTGAGTATAATAGAACCCTGCGTCCCTAAACCTAAGAAAGGAGAATAAATTATATCTTTGAGTATAATAGAACCCTGCGTCCCTAAAACTAAGAAAGGAGAATAAATTATATCTTTGAGTATAATAGAACCCTTCGTTCCTAAAACTAAGAAAGGAGAATAAATTATATCTTTGAGTATAATAGAACCCTGCGTTCCCTAAAACTAAGAAAGGAGAATAAATTATATCTTTTGAGTATAATAGAACCCTGCGTCCCTAAAACTAAGAAAGGAGAATAAATTATATCTTTATAATAGAACCCCGTAAACCCAATTTTGAGAAATAGAACCCTGCGTTCCTAAACCTAAGAAAGGAGAATAAATTATATCTTTGAGTATAATAGAACCCCTGCGTCCCTAAAACTAAGAAAGGAGAATAAATTATATCTTTGAGTATAATAGAACCCTGCGTCCCTAAAACTAAGAAAGGAGAATAAATATCTTTGATAATAGAACCCTTTTCCTAAAACCAAGAAAGGAGAATAAATTATATCTTTGAGTATAATAGAACCCTGCGTCCCTAAAAAGGAGAATAAATTATATCTTTGAGTATAATAGAAAGGTTCCTAAACCTAAGAAAGGAGAATAAATTATATCTTTTGAGTATAATAGAACCCTGTCCCTAAAACTAAGAAAGGAGAATAAATTATATCTTTGAGTATAATAGAACCCTGCGTCCCTAAAACTAAGAAAGGAGAATAAATTATATCTTTGAGTATAATAGAACCCCTGCGTCCCTAAACCTAAGAAAAGGAGAATAAATTATATCTTTGAGTATAATAGAACCCTGCGTCCCTAAAACTAAGAAAGGAGAATAAATTATATCTTTGAGTATAATAGAACCCTGCGTCCCTAAAACTAAGAAAGGAGAATAATTAATTATATCTTTGAAAGGAGAATAAATAATAGAACCCTGCGTTCCCTAAAAAGGAGAATAAATTATATCTTTGAGTATAATAGAACCCTAAAACCTAAGAAAGGAGAATAAATTATATCTTTGAGTATAATAGAACCCTGCGTCCCTAAAACTAAGAAAGGAGAATAAATTATATCTTTGAGTATAATAGAACCCTGCGTTCCTAAACCTAAGAAAGGAGAATAAATTATATCTTTGAGTATAATAGAACCCCGTCCCTCCCCAAACTGAAAGGAGAATAAATTATATCTTTGAGTATAATAGAACCCCTGCGTCCCTAAAACTAAGAAAGGAGAATAAATTATATCTTTGAGTATAATAGAACCCTGCGTCCCTAAAACTAAGAAAGGAGAATAAATTATATCTTTGAGTATAATAGAACCCGCGTTCCTAAAACTAAGAAAGGAGAATAAATTATATCTTTGAGTATAATAGAACCCTGCGTTCCCAAACCTAAGAAAGGAGAAT
This sequence comes from Acanthosepion pharaonis, assembly GCA_903632075.3. Taxonomy (NCBI): domain Eukaryota; kingdom Metazoa; phylum Mollusca; class Cephalopoda; order Sepiida; family Sepiidae; genus Acanthosepion; species Acanthosepion pharaonis. The sequence continues at coordinate 700,222 of CAHIKZ030001019.1, read as the reverse complement.
AAATTATATCTTTGAGTATAATAGAACCCCTGCGTCCCTAAAACTAGAATAAATTATATCTTGAGTATAATAGGAGAATAAATTATATCTTTGAGTATAATAGAACCCTGCGTCCCTAAAACTAAGAAAGGAGAATAAATTATATCTTTGGTATAATAAACCCTTAAACTAAACCTGAAAGGAGAATAAATTATATCTTTGAAATAGAACCCTGCGTCCCTAAAACTAAGAAAGGAGAATAAATTATATCTTTGAGTATAATAGAACCCTTCGTTCCCTAAACCTAAGAAAGGAGAATAAATTATATCTTTGAGTATAATAGAACCCTGCGTTCCTAAACTTTGAATAATAGAAAAACCTAAGGAGAATAAATTATATCTTTGAGTATAATAGAACCCTGCGTTCCTAAACCTAAGAAAGGAGAATAAATTATATCTTTGAGTATAATAGAACCCTGCGTCCCTAAAACTAAGAAAGGAGAATAAATTATATCTTTGAGTATAATAGAACCCTGCGTCCCTAAAACTAAGAAAGGAGAATAAATTATATCTTTGAGTATAATAGAACCCTGCGTCCCTAAAACTAAGAAAGGAGAATAAATTATATCTTTGAGTATAATAGAACCCTGCGTCCCTAAAACTAAGAAAGGAGAATAAATTATATCTTTGAGTATAATAGAACCCTGCGTTCCTAAACCTAAGAAAGGAGAATAAATTATATCTTTGAGTATAATAAACCCTGCGTTCCTAAAACTAAGAAAGGAGAATAAATATCTTTGAGTATAATAGAACCCTTTAAAACTAAGAAAGGAGAATAAATATCTTTGATAATAGAACCCTGCGTTCCTAAAACCTAAGAAAGAGAATAAATTATATCTTTGAGAATAGAACCCTAAAACTAGAAAGGAGAATAAATTATATCTTTGAGTATAATAGAACCCTGCGTCCCTAAAACTAAGAAAGGAGAATAAATTATATCTTTGAGTATAATAGAACCCTGCGTTCCTAAACCTAAGAAAGGAGAATAAATTATATCTTTGAGTATAATAGAACCCCTGTCCCTAAAACTAATAAATTATATCTTTGGTATAATAGAACCCTGCGTCCCCTAAAAAGGAAATAAATTATATCTAAGAAAGGAGAATAAATTATATCTTTGAGTATAATAGAACCCCTGCGTCCCTAAACCTAAGAAAGGAGAATAAATTATATCTTTGAGTATAATAGAACCCTGCGTCCCTAAAACTAAGAAAGGAGAATAAATTATATCTTTGAGTATAATAGAACCCCTGCGTCCCTAAAACTAAGAAAGGAGAATAAATTATATCTTTGAGTATAATAGAACCCTGCGTTCCCTAAACCTAAGAAAGGAGAATAAATTATATCTTTGAGTATAATAGAACCCTGCGTTCCTAAACCCAAGAAAGGAGAATAAATTATATCTTTGAGTATAATAGAACCCCTGCGTCCCTAAAACTAAGAAAGGAGAATAAATTATATCTTTGAGTATAATAGAACCCTGCGTCCCTAAAACTAAGAAAGGAGAATAAATTATATCTTTGAGTATAATAGAACCCTGCGTCCCTAAAACTAAGAAAGGAGAATAAATTATATCTTTGAGTATAATAGAACCCTGCGTTCCTAAAACTAAGAAAGGAGAATAAATTATATCTTTGAGTATAATAGAACCCTGCGTTCCTAAACCTAAGAAAGGAGAATAAATTATATCTTTGAAAGGAGAAACCTGAAAGGAGAATAAATTATATCTTTGAGTATAATAGAACCCTGCGTTCCTAAAAACTAAGAAAGGAGAATAAATTATATCTTTGAGTATAATAGAACCCTGCGTCCCTAAAAACTAAGAAAGGAGAATAAATTATATCTTTGAGTATAATAGAACCCTCGTTCCTAAACCTAAGAAAGGAGAATAAATTATATCTTTGAGTATAATAGAACCCTGCGTTCCTAAAACTAAGAAAGGAGAATAAATTATATCTTTGGTATAATAGAACCCTGCGTTCCTAAACCTAAGAAAGGAGAATAAATTATATCTTTGAGTATAATAGAACCTGCGTCCCTAAACTAAGAAAGGAGAATAAATTATTATATAATGAACCTTTCCTAAAAAGAAGAAAGGAGAATAAATTATATCTTTGAGTATAATAGAACCCTGCGTTCTAAACCTAAGAAAGGAGAATAAATTATATCTTTGAGTATAATAGAACCCTGCGTCCCTAAAAGGAGAATAAATAATATCTTTGAGTAAATAGAACCCTGAAACCTAAAGGAGAATAAATTATATCTTTGAGTATAATAGAACCCTGCGTCCCTAAAACTAAGAAAGGAGAATAAATTATATCTTTGAGTATAATAGAACCCTGCGTCCCTAAAACTAAATTATATCTTTGAGTATAATAGAACCCTGCGTTCCTATACCTAAGAAAGGAGAATAAATTATATCTTTGAGTATAATAGAACCCTGCGTCCCTAAAACTAAGAAAGGAGAATAAATTATATCTTTGAGTATAATAGAACCCTGCGTTCCTAAACCTAAGAAATGTGAATAAATTTTAACTTTGAGTATAATAGAACCCTGCGTCCCTAAACCTAAGAAAGGAAAATAATTTATATCTTTGAGTATAATAGTACCCTTCGTTCATAAACCTAAGAAAGGAGAATAAATTATATCTTTGAGTATAATAGAACCCTGCGTTCCTAAACCTAAGAAAGGAGAATAAATTATATCTTTGAGTATAATAGAACCCTGCGTTCCTAAACCTAAGAAAGGAGAATAAATTATATCTTTGAGTATAATAGAACCCTGCGTTCTTAAAACTAAGAAAGGAGAATAAATTATATCTTTGAGTATAATAGAACCCTGCGTTCCTAAACCTAAGAAAGGAGAATAAATTATATCTTTGGTATAATAGAACCTGCGTTCCTAAAACTAAGAAAGGAGAATAAATTATATCTTTGAGTATAATAGAACCCCGCGTTCCTAAACCCAAGAAAGGAGAATAAATTATATCTTTGAGTATAATAGAACCCTGCGTCCCCTAAAACTAAGAAAGGAGAATAAATTATATCTTTGAGTATAATAGAACCCCTGCGTCCCTAAAACTAAGAAAGGAGAATAAATTATATCTTTGAGTATAATAGAACCCCGTCCCTAAACCTAAAACTTTTGAAGAAAAGGAGAATAAATTATATCTTTGAGTATAATAGAACCCTGCGTCCCTAAAACTAAGAAAGGAGAATAAATTATATCTTTGAGTATAATAGAACCCTGCGTTCCTAAAACTAAGAAAGGAGAATAAATTATATCTTTTGAGTATAATAGAACCCTGCGTCCCTAAAACTAAGAAAGGAGAATAAATTATATCTTTGAGTATAATAGAACCCTGCGTTCCTAAACCTAAGAAAGGAGAATAAATTATATCTTTTGAGTATAATAGAACCCTGCGTCCCTAAAACCAAAGAAAGGAGAATAAATTATATCTTTGAGTATAATAGAACCCGAAAGTCCCTTTAAAACTAAACCTAAGAAAGGAGAATAAATTATATCTTTGAGTATAATAGAACCCTGCGTTCCCAAAACCTAAGAAAGGAGAATAAAATTATCTTTGAGTATAATAGAACCCCTGCGTTCCTAAACCTAAGAAAGGAGAATAAATTATATCTTTGAGTATAATAGAACCCTGCGTTCCCCAAAAACCAAGAAAGGAGAATAAATTATATCTTTGAGCATAATAAACCCTGCGTTTTAAAACTAAGAAAGGAGAATAAATTATATCTTTGGTATAATAGAACCTGCGTCCAAAACTAAGAAAGGAGAATAAATTATATCTTTGAGTATAATAGAACCCTGCGTTCCTAAACCTAAGAAAGGAGGAAATTATATCTTTGTGTATAATAGAACCCTCCGTTCCTAAAACTAAGAAAGGAGAATAAATTATATCTTTGAGTATAATAGAACCCTCGTTCCTAAAACTAAGAAAAGGAATAAATTATATCTTTGAGTATAATAGAACCTGCGTTTTTAAACCTAAGAAAGAATAAATTATATCTTTTGAGTATAATAGAACCCCAAATCCTAAAAACTAAGAAAGGAGAATAAATTATATCTTTGAGTATAATAGAACCCTGCGTTCCCAAAAAAGGAGAATAAATTATATCTTTGAGTATAATAGAACCCTGCGTCCCTAAAACTAAAATAAGGAGATAAATTATATCTTTGAGTATAATAGAACCCTGCGTTCTAAACCTAAGAAAGGAGAATAAATTATGTCTTTGAGTATAATAGAGCCTGCGTTCTTAAACCTAAGAAAGGAGAATAAATTATATCTTTGAGTATAATAGAACCCTGCGTTTTTAAACCTAAGAAAGGAGAATAAATTATATCTTTGAGTATAATAGAACTCTTTCCTTTAAACCTAAGAAAGGAATAATTAAATTTGAGTATAATAGAACTTCCCAAAACTAAGAACGGGAATAAATTATATCTTTAAATATAATAGAACCTTGTTCCTAAACCTAAAAAATAGAATAAAATTTATCTTTGAGTATAATAAACCCTGCGTTCTAAACCCTAGAAAGGAAAAAATTATGGCTTAGTATAATAGTTCCCAAACCAAAAACTAAGAAAGGAGAATAAATTATATCTTTGAGAATAATAGAACCTGCGTTCCTAAACCTAAGAACGGAAATAAATTATATCTTTGAGTATAATAGTACCTTTGTTCCCAAACCTAAGAAAGGAGAATAAATTATATCTTTGAGTATAATAGAATCATGTCTTCCTAACTAAGAAGGGGAATAAAATTTATATATTTGTACATAATAGTACCCTCCGTTCCTAAACCTAAGAAAGGAGAATAAATTATATCTTTGAGAATAATAGAAAATCCAACCTGTCTAAACCTAAGAACGGGGGAATAAATTATATCTTTGAGTATAATAGAACCCTGAAAAACCTAAGAAAGGAGAATAAATTATAACTTTTGAGTATAATAGTACCCTTCGTTCCCAAAAACTAAGAACGGGGAATAAATTATCTTTGAGTATAATATTAGAAAAACACAAAATAGAGAATAAATTTTATTTTGAGAATAATAGAACCCTGCGTTCCTAAACCTAAAAAAGGAGAATAAATTATATCTTTGAGTATAATAGAACCCCTATAAAACCTAGAAAGGAGAATAAATTATGTCTTTGAGTATAATAGAGCCTTTGTTCCTAAACCTAAGAAAGGAGAATAAATTATATCTTTGAGTATAATAGAACCCTGCGTTCCTAAACCAAGAAAGGAGAATAAATTATATCTTTGAGTATAATAGAACCCTGCGTTCCTAAACCTAAGAAAGGAGAATAATTTATATCTTTTGAGTATAATAGAACCTAGGTTCCCAAAACCTAAGAACGGGGAATAAATTATATCTTTACATAATAGAACCCCACGTAAAAAATGAATAGGAGAATAAATTATATCTTTTGAGAAATAGAACCCTGCGTTCTAAACCTAAGAAAGGAAAATAAATTATAACTTTGAGTATAATAGAACCCTGCGTTCTAAACCTAAGAAAGGAGAATAAATTATATCTTGAGTATAATAGAACCTTCTTCTAAACCTAAGAAAGGAGAATAAATTATGTCTTTGCAAATAGAGCCTGCTTTCCTAAACTAGAAGAAAGAGAATAAATTATATCTTTGAAGTATAATAGAACCTAAGAACGGAATAAATCCTATAAAACCTAAGAAAGGAGAATAAATTTTATCTTTGAGTATAATAGAACCTGCGTTCCTAAACCTAAGAAAAGGAGAATAAATTATATCTTTTGAGTATAATAGAACCTATGTTCCTAAACCTAAGAAAGGAGAATAAATTATATCTTTTGAGAATAATAGGACCGTTCCTAAAACTAAAAAGGAGAATAAATTATATCTTTGTTCCCTTTGTTCTTAAACTAAGAAAGGAGAATAAATTATATATTTTTGAGTATAATAGAACCCTCAGTGTTCCTAAACTTTGAAAGGAGAATAAATATATTTGAGTATAAACCCTGAAAACCAAGGGAATGAATTATATCTTTGAGTATAATAGGAACCCTCGTTCCTAAAACTAAGAAAGGAGAATAAATTATATCTTTTGAGTATAATAGAACCCTGAGTCCCTAAGAAAGGAGAAATTATATCTTTGAATAATGAAAACCTAGAAAGGAGAATAAATTATATCTTTGAGTATAATAGAACCCGGTCCTAAAAACCTGGAAAGGAGAATAAATTTTATCTTTGAGTATAATAGAAACCCTGCGTTCCAAAACCTGAAAGGAGAATAAATTATATCTTTGAGTATAATAGAACCCTGCGTCCCTAAAACTAAGAAAGGAGAATAATTTATTAGTATCTTTGAAGAAAGGAGAATAAATTAATAGAACCCTGCGTTCCTAAAAACCCTAAGAAAGTAGAATGAATTATATCTTGTGCATAATAGAACCCTGCGTTCCTAAACCTAAGAAAAGAGAATAAATTATACCTTTGAGTATAATAACTCCCGCGTCCCTAAACCTAAGAAAGGAGAATAAATTATATCTTTGAGTATAAAAAATAAGAAAGGAGAACAAATTATATCTTGAGTATAATAGAAACGTTCCTAAAACCAAGAAAGGAGAATAAATTATATCTTTGAACTCAAGTATAAAAGAACCCATGCGTTCCTAAAAAAAACTAAGAAAGGAGAATAAATTATATCTTTGAGTATAATAGAACCCTGCGTCCTAAAAACTAAGTAAGGAGAATAATTATATCTTTGAGTATAATAGAACCACCGTCCCTAAAACTAAACCCAAAAAGAGAATAAATTATATCTTTGAGTATAATGAACCCCAGTCCCTCAAAAACTAAAGTTCTAAAACCCTCAAGAAAGGAGAATAAATTATATCTTTGAGTATAATAGAACCCTGCGTTCCTAAAACTAAGAAAAGGAGAATAAATTATATCTTTGAGTATAATAGAACCCTGCGTTCCTAAAAATCCAAGAAAGGAGAATAAATTATATCTTGAGTATAATAGAACCCGTGTCCCTAAACTAAGAAAGGAGAATAAATTATATCTTTTGAGTATAATAGAGTATAATAGAACCCTGCGTCCCTAAAACTAAGAAAGGGGAGAATAAATAATATATCTTGAGTATAATAGAACCCTGTCCCTAAAACCCAAGAAAAGGAGAATAAATTATATCTTTGAGTATAATAGAACCCTGCGTCCCTAAAACCTAAGAAAGGAGAATTTATATTCTTGAGTATAATAGAACCATGCGTCCCTAAAAAACTAAGAAAGGAGAATAAATTATATCTTTTGATAAAAAATAGAAACCCCTGCGTCCCTAAAACTAAGAAAGAATAAATTTATCTTTGAGCATAATAGAACCCTGGGTGTTCCTAAAACTAAGAAAAAAGGAGAATAAATTATATCTTTGAGTATAATAGAACCCTCATGTTCCTAAAACCCAAGAAAGGAGAATAAATTATATCTTTTGAGTATAATAGAACCCTGCGTTCCTAAAACCCAAGAAAGGAGAATAAATTATATCTTTGAGTATAATAGAACCCTGCGTCCCTAAAAAACTAAGAAAGGAGAAAAAATATCTTTGAGTATAATAGAACCCTCGCGTCCCTTAAAACTAAGAAAAGGAGAATAAATTATATCTTTGAGTATAATAGAACCTCAAGTGTCCCTAAAACTAAGAAAGGAGAAAAATTATATCTTTGAGTATAATAGGAACCCTGCGTTCCTAAAACTAAGAAAGGAGAATAAAGTTAATAACCTCTTTGAGTAAATAATAGAACCCCAACCCTAAAACTAAGAAAGGAGAATAAATTATATCTTTGAGTATAATAGAACCCTGCGTTCCTAAAACTAAGAAAGGAGAATAAATTACATCTTTGAGTATAATAGAACCCTGTCCTAAACCTAAGAAAGGAGAATAAATTATATCTTTGAGTATAATAGAACCCTGCGTCCCTAAAAACTAAGAAAGGAGAATAAATATATCTTTGAGTATAATAGGAACCCTGTCCTAAAACCTAAGAAAGGAGAATAAATTATATCTTTGAGTATAATAGAATCTTTTGAGTATAAAAACCCTAAACTAAAAAGGAGAATAAATTATATCTTTCAGTATAATAGAACCCTGCGTCCCTAAAAACTAAGAAAGGAGAATAAATATATCTTTTCCCTAAAACTAAGAAAGGAGAATAAATTATATCTGAGAGACCCCGCGTCCCAAAACTAAGAAAGGAGAATAAATTATATCTTTGAGTATAATAGAACCCTGCGTTCCTAAACCCAAGAAAGAGAATAAATTATATCTTTTGAGTATATTTAGAACCCCTCATTCATACCTAAGAAAAGGAGAATAAATTATATCTTTGAGTATAATAGAACCTCATATCCCTAAAACTAAGAAAGGAGAATAAATTATATCTTTTGAGTATAATAGAACCCTGCGTTGTGAATTTTTAACTTGAGTATAATAGAACCTATGTCCCTAAACCTAAGAAAGGAAAATAATTTATATCTTGAGTATAATATAGCACCTTCGTTCAAAACCCAAGAAAGGAGAATAAATTATATTCTTAGTATAATAGAACCCTGCGTTCATAAAACCAAGAAAGGAGAATAAATTATATCCTGTTCCTAAACCTAAGAAAGGAGAATAAATTATATCTTTGAGTATAATAGAACACGTTCTCCCTAAAACTAAGAAAGGAGAATAAATTATATCTTTGAGCGTTCCTATATTAGAACCCTTCGTTCCTAAACCTAAGAAAGGAGAATAAATTATATCTTTGAGTATATAATAGAACCCCGTTCCCAAAACTAAGAAAGGAGAATAAATTATATCTTTGAGTATAATAGAACCCCCGTCCCCTAAAACTAAGAAAGGAGAATAAATTATATCTTTTGAGCATAATAGAACCCTGCGTCTAAAACTAAGAAAGGAGAATAAATTATATCTTTTAGTATAATAGAACCCTGCGTTCCAAAAACTAAGAAAGGAGAATAAATTATATCTTTTAGTATACAGAACCCCTGCGTTCCTAAAAAAGGAGAACCCAAGAAAGGTCCCTAAAACTAAGAAAGAATAACAATATCTTGAGTATAATAGAAACCTGCGTCCCTAAAACTAAGAAAGGAGAATAAATTATATCTTTGAGCATAATAGAAACCTGCGTTCCTAAACCTAAGAAAGGAGAATAAATTATATCTTTTGAGTATAATAGAAACCTCAGTCCCTAAAACCAAGAAAGGAGAATAAATTATATCTTTGAGTATAATAGAACCCTGCGTCCCTAAAACTAAGAAAGGAGAATAAATTATATCTTTGAGTATAATAGAAACTCAAGTTCCCTAAAACTAAGAAAAGGAGAAATAAATTATATCTTTGAGTATAATAGAACCCCTGCGTTCCTAAAACTAAGAAAGGAGAATAAATTATACTTTTGAGTATAATAGAACCCCTGCGTCCCTAAAACTAAGAAAGGAGAAATAAATTATATCTTTTGAGTATAATAGAACCCCCGTTCCTAAACCTAAGAAAGGAGAATAAATTATATCTTGAGTATAATAGAACCCGCGTCCCTAAAACTAAGAAAGGAGAATAAATTTTATCTTTCAGTATAATAGAACCCCTGCGTTCCTAAAACTAAGAAAGGAGAATAAATTATATCTTGAGCATAATATAACCCTGCGTCCCTAAAAACTAAGAAAGGAGAATAAATTTTATCTTTGAGTAAATAGAACCCTGCGTCCCTAAAACTAAGAAAGTGAGGAGAAATTATATCTGAGTATAATAGAACCCTGCGTTCCTAAAACCTAAAGAAAGGAGAATAAATTAAAGTATAATAGAACCCCTGCGTTTGAAACCCAAGAAAGGAGAATAAATTATATTCTTCTAACCCCGCGTCCCTAAAACTCAAGAAAGGAGAATAAATTATATCTTTGAGTATAATAGAACCCTGCGTTCCTAACCTAAGAAAGGAGAATAAATCTTTGAGTAAATAGAACCCTGCGTCCAAAAACTAAGAAAGGAGAATAAATTATAACTTCCCTTGTTCAAACCTAAGAAAGGAGAATAAAAGAGCAATGAGAATCTTCGTTCCTAAAAAACCCAAGAAAGGAGAATAAATTATATCTTTGAGTATAATAGAACCCCAAGCGTTCCTAAAAAAAACTAAGAAAAATAATTTATATCTTTGAGTATAATTTCCTTCCTAAACCAAAGAAAGGAGAATAAATTATATCTTTGAGATATTAGAACCCTTCATGTGCTCAAAACTAAGAACGGGAACAAATTATATCTTTGATAATAGTACCTTCCTTCCTAAACCAAAGAAAAAGGAGAATAAATTATATCTTTGAGTTAATAGAACCTCATGTTCCAAACCAAGAACGGGGAATAAATTATATCTTGAGTATATAGTACTTCCTTCCTAACCGAAGAAAGGAGAATAAATTATATTCGAGTATAACAGAACCCCTGCGTTTCCAAAACTAAGAACGGGGAATAAATTATATCTTTTGTGTATAATAGAACTCGTCTTTAAAACCTAAGAAAGGAATAATTATATCTTTGAGTATAATAGAACCCGTGTCCCTAAAACTAAGAAAGGGAATAAATTAGTCCTAGAACCCAAAACTAAGAAAGAGAATAAATTATGTCTTTGAACCCTATGTCCCTAAAAAAAGAAAAAAAAGAATAAATTTGAGTCCTAATAGAAACCTAAAAACTAAGAAAGGAGAATAAATTATATCTTTGGTACAGAACCCTGCGTTCTAAACTAAGAAAGAGAATAATTATATCTTGAGTATAGACCCTGCGTTCCTAAAACTACCCTGAGAATAAATTATATCTTTGAGAGAATAAACTAAGAAAGTAGAATAAATTATTTTGAGTATAATAGAAATCTCCCATAAACTAAGAAAGGAGAATAAATATCGAGTATCCCTAAACCTAAGAAAGGAGAATATATTATATCTTTGAGTATAATAGAACCTTCGTTCTAAACCTAAGAAAGAGAATAAATTATACCCTTGAGCATAATAAACCCTGCGTCCCTAAAACCAAGAAAGGAGAACAATCTTTTTGAGTATAATAGAACCCTGAGTTCCTAAACCTAAGAAAGGAGAATAAATTATATCTTTGAGTATAGGAACCCTGCGTTCCTAGAAACCTAAGAAAGGAGAATAAATTATATCTTTTGAGTATAAATAGAAACTCACCCCAAGAAAGGAGAACAATGAGCATAATAGAACCCTGCGTCCCTAAAAACTAAGAAAGGGAGAATAAATTATTAGTATTCCTAAACCTAAGAAAGGAGAATAAATTATATAGTATACCCTACGTTCCTATACCTAATAAAGGAGAATAAAATTATATCTTTGGAGTATAATAGACCCAGTCCCTAAAAAAACTAAGAAAAAGGAGAATATATCTTTGAGTATATTAGAACCTAAAAACCCTAAGAAAGGAGAATAAATTATGTCTTTGAGTATAATAGAACCGTTCCTAAACCTAAGAAAGGAGAATAAATTATAACTTGAGAGCAATAGAACCTCGCTAAACCTAAGAAAGCAAAATAAATTATTTCTTTTGAGTATATTGTAATAGAACCTTCAAACCTAAGAAAGGAGAATTCCTAAACTAGAACCCCGTTCTCAAAAAATGAGAATTAATAAAATCTTTTTGTGTATAATAGAACCTTTCGTTCCTAAACCAAAGAAAAGGAGAATAATTTATATCTTTGAGTATAATAGAACCCATGTTCCCAAAACTAAGAACGGGAATAAATTATATCCCTTCCTTCCTAAAACCTAAGAAAGGAGAATAAATTATCCCCCGCGTTTGAACGGGAATAAAATTAGTATACAATAGTACCTCCGTTCCCAAAACCGAAGAAAGGAGAATAAATTATTTGAGTCCCCTTCCCAAAACTAAGAACGGGGAATATATATCTTGGAGGTTAATAGAACCCCTGCGTTTTTAAACCTAAGAAAAGAATAAATTATGTCTTTGAGTATAATAAGAACCCCTGCGTTCCCAAACCTAAAACGGGGAATAAATTATATCTTTGAGTATAATAGAACTCCCTTGTGTTCCCTAAAATAGGAGAATAAATTATATCTTGAGTATACAGAACCTCAGTGTCTTGGGAACTCTAAAATAGAATAAATTATATCTTTTGAGTATAATAGAACCCTTCTAACCCAGCGTAAATTATGTCTTTGAAATAGAGCCCAAGTAACCTAAGGGAGAATAAATTATATCTTTGAGTATAATAGAACCCCTGCGTTTTTAAAACCTAAACCTAAGAAACCTAAGAAAGCGAGAATAAATTATATCTTTGAGTATAATAGAACCCCCAAAAACTAAGAACGGGGAATTCTATAATAGAACCTGAACCAAAATAGGAGAATAAATTATATTGAGTCCCTTTGAAAGGAAAAATAATAAAATAATAGAGCCTGCGTTCTTCCTAAAACTAAGAATAAATTATATTCTTGAGTATAATAGAACTGCGGTTCTAAACCTTAAATTATGTCTTTGAGTATAATAGAGCCCGTTTTCCTAAAACTAAGAAAGAGAATAAATTATATCTTTGAGTATAATATGTCTCAAACTAAGAACCTAAATATAATAGTCCTTCTGTTGCTAAACCTAAGAAAGGAGAATAAATTATATCTTTGAGTATCAATAGAACCCTGCGTTCTAAACCTAAGAAAGGAGAATAAATTATATCTTTGATACAATAGAACCCTAAACTAAGAAAGGAGAATAATTATATCCTTGAGAATAACGTCCCTAAAACCCAAGAAAGGAGAATAATTATATCTTTTGAGTATAATAAAACCTAAGAACCCCTGCGTCCCTAAACCTAAGAAAGGAGAATAAATTATATCTTTTGAGTATAATAGTAACCTTCGTCCCTAAACCTAAGAAAGGAGAATAAATTATATTTAGAGTATAATAGAACCTGAGTTCCTAAACCCTGAAAGGAGAATAAATTATATGCAGGTATAATCGAACCCTGCGTCCCTAAAACTAAGAGAGACCAGTATATCTTTGAGTATAAAAGAACCCTGCGTTCCCAAACTAAGAAAGGAGAATAAATTATATCTTTGAGTACATAATAGAACCCTGCGTTCCTAAACCTAAAAAAGGAGAATAAATTATATCTTTGAGTATAATAGAACCCTGCGTTCCTAAACCTAAAAAGGAGAATAAATTATATCTTTGAGTATAATAGAACCCTGCCGTTCCTAAACCAAGAAAGGAGAATAAATTATAATTTTGAGTATAATAGAACCCTGCGTTCCTAAACCTAAGAAAGGAGAATAAATTATATCTTTGAGTATAATAGAACCCTGCGGTCCTAAACCTAAGAAAGGAATAAATTATATCTTTGAGTATAATAGAACCCTGCGTTTTAAACCTAAAGAAAGGAGAATAAATTATATCTTTGAGTATAATAGAACCCCGCGTTCCTAAACCTAAGAAAAGAAACAAATTATATCTTTGAGTATAATAGAACCCTTCGTCCCCAAACCTAAAAAAGGAGAATAAATTATATCTTTGAGTATAATAGAACCCCTGCGTTCCTAAACCCAAGAAAGGAGAAAAATAAATTATATTTTTTGTATAATAGAACCCCTGCGTTCTTCAAACTAAGAAAGAGAATAAATTATATCTTTGAGTATAATAGAACCTGCGTCCCTAAACCCAAGAAAGGAGAATAAATTATATCTTTGAGTATAATAGAACCCTGCGTCCCTAAACCTAAGAAAAGGAGAATAAATTATACTTTGAGTATAATAGAACCCTGCGTTCCCCAAAACCAAGAAAGGAGAATAATTATATCTTAAATATAATAGTACCCTGCGAATCCCTAAAAATAAACCCTGAAAGGAGAATAAATTATATCTTTGAGCATAATAGAACCCTGCGTTCCCTAACCCAAGAAAGGAGAATAAATTATATCTTTGAGTATAATAGAACCTGCGTCCCAAAACAAGAAAAGAGAATAAATTATATTTGAGTATAATAGGACCCTACGTTCCCTAAAACTAAAAATCTTATAGAACCCCGCTTTCCCAAACCATAAGAAAGGAGAATAAATTATATCTTTGAGTATAATAGAACTTATGCGTTCCTATACCCAAGAAAGGAGAAAGAATAAATTATATCTTTGAGTATAATAGAACCTGCGTTCCCCAAAACTAAGAAAGGAGAATAAATTATATCTTTGAGTATAATAGAACCATGCGTTCCTAAACCAAGAAATGTGAATAAATTATCTTCCAGGTATAATAGAAACCTTCGTCCCTAAACCTAAAAAAATAAATTATATCTTTGAGTATAATAGACCTTCTGTTCATAAACTAAGAAAGGAGAATAAATTATATCTTTGTGTATAATAGAACCTGCGTTCTTAAACCTAAGAAAGGAGAATAAATTATATCTTTAAGTATAGACCTGCGTTCCTAAACCTAAGAAAGGAGAATAAAATTATGTCTTTGAGTATAATAGAACCTGCGTTCCAAACTAAGAAAGGAGAATAAATTATATCTTTGAGTATAATAGAACCTTTGCGTTCCTAAACCTAAGAAAATAAATTAAATTTTGATATAATGGTACCCTTTGAGTAATTATATCTTTAGTATAGCCAAACCCTACGTTCCTAAAACCTAAAAAGAGAATAAATTATATCTTTGAGTATAATAGTAACCTTTATGTCCCTAAACCAAGAAAAAAGGAGAATAAATTATATCTTTGAAAGTATAATAGAACCCTGCGTCCCTAAAACTAACAAAGGAGAAATTATATCTTTATATAATAGAACCCCAAGTTCCTAAAACAAGAAAGGATAAAAATTTATCTTTGAGTATAATAAAACCCGCGTTCCTAAACCTGAAGAAAGGATTATATCTTTCAGTATAATAGAACCCCTGCGTCCTAAACCTAAGAAAGAGAATAAATTATATCTTTTTGAGTATAATAGAACCTGCCTAAACCTAAGAAAGGAGAATAAATATGTCCTAAAACTAAGAAAGAGAATAAATTATATCTTTGGAGTATAATAGAAAAACCTGAAAGTTGCTAAAACTAAATGAAAGGAGAATAAATTTATCTTTGAGGAATAATAGAACCCTGCGTTCGTAAACCTAAGAAAGGAGAATAAATTATATCTTTGAGTATAATAGAACCCTCATGTTCCTAAAACTAAAAAGGAGAATAAATTAATAATAGAACCCTGGGTGTCCCTAAAACTAAGAAAGGAGAATAAATTATATCTTTGAGTATAATGGACCCTGCGTTCCTAAACCTAAGAAAAGAGAATAAAAATTATATCTTTGAGTATAATAGTACAAATCCTAAACCCAAGAAAGGAGAATAAATTATATCTTTGGTATAATAGAACCATGCGTTCCTAAACCTAAAAGAAGGAGAATAAATTATATTTGAGTATAATAGGAACCCTCGTTTCCTCAACCCAAGAAAGGAGAATAAATTATATCTTTGAAGAAGGAAAGGAGAATAGAATTTTATCTTTGAGTATAATAGAACCCTTTTGTTCCTAAACCTAAGAAAAGGAGAATAAATTATATCTTTGAGTATAATATAACCCTGCGTCCCTAAAACTAAGAAAGGAGAATAAATTATCTTTGATAATAGAACCCCTGCGTTCCTAAAACTAAGAAAGGAGAATAAATTATATCTTTGAGTATAATAGAACCCTGCGTTCCTAAACCTAAGAAAAGGAGAATAAATTATATCTTTGAGTATAATAGAACCCTGCGTTCCTAAACCTAAGAAAGGAGAAATAAATTATAACTTTGAGTATAATAGAACCCTGCGTCCCTAAAACTAAGAAAGGAGAATAAATTATATCTTTGAGTATAATAGAACCCTGCGTTCCTAAACCTAAGAAAGGAGAATAAATTTTTTAGTAAAATAGAATAGACTGCGTTCCTAAACCTAATAAAGGAGAATAAATTATATCTTTGAGTATAATAGACCCTGCGTTCCTAAACCTAGAAAGGAAAATAATTTATATCTTTGAGTATAATAGTACCCTTCCTTTCTAAACCCAAGAAAGGAGAATAAATTATTTTTTGGTATAATAAACCCCGCGTTCTAAAACTAAGAACGGGGGAATAAAATATCTTTGTATACCCTGCGTTCCTAAACCTAAGAAAGGAGAATAAATTATATCTTTGAGTATAATAGACCACGTTCTAAACCTAAGAACGGGGAATAAATTATATCTTTGGTATATAGTACTAAAAAAATAAGAAAAATTATATCTTTGAAATAAATTATAAACCTTTGAGTTGATAATAGAACCCCAAGTCTTTTGAACGGGGAATAAAATATATCTTTGTGTATAATAGTTCCTCCGTTCCTAAACCTAAAGAAAAGGAGAATAAATTATATCTTTGAGTATAATAGAACCCCGCGTTTCCCAAACTAAGAACGGGGAATAAATTATATCTTTGAGTATAATAGAACTTTCGTTTTTAAACCCTAGAAAAGAATAAATTATATCTTTATATACAGAACCTGAAAGGAGAATAAATTATATCTTTGAGTATAATGAACCCTGCGTTCCTAAAACTAAGAAAGGAGAATAAATTATATCTTTGAGTATAATAGAACCCCGTTCCTAAAAAACTAAGAAAATAGTATCCTTGAGTATAATAGAACCCTGCGTCTTAAAACTAAGAAAGGAGAATAAATTATATCTTTGAGTATATTAAAACCCCTGCGTCCCTAAAACTGAAAGGAGAATAAATTATATCTTTTGAGTGCCGTAGAACCCTGCGTTCATAAAACTAAGAAAGAGAATAAATTATATCTTTGAGTATAGCTAGAACCCTGCGAAAAGGAGAATTCCCTTTGAGTAACACCTGCGTCTTAAACCTAAGAAAGGATAAATTATATCTTTTGAGTATAATAGAACCCTGCGTCCCTAAAACTAAGAAAGGAGAATAAATTATATCTTTTGAGTATATAGAACCCTGCGTCCCTAAACCTAAAAAGGAGAATAAATTATATCTTTGAGTATAATAGAACCCTGCGTTCCTAAACCTAAGAAAGGAGAATAAATTATGTCTTTGAGTATAATAGAACCCATATCTTTGAGTATAATAGAACCCTCCCCAAAACCAAGAAAGGAGAATAAATTATATCTTTGGTATACTAGAACCTGCGTTCCTAAACCCAAGAAAGGAGAATAAATTATATCTTTGAGTATAATAGAACCCTGCGTTCCCTAAAAAGGAGAATAAATTATCTTTGAACAGGAACCTGCGTCCCTTAAAAAACTAGGGAGAATAAATTATATCTTTGAGTATAATAGAACCCTGCGTTCCTAAACCTAAGAAAGGAGAATAATTATATATTTTTGAGTATAATAGAACCTTCGTTCCTAAAACTAAGAAAGGGAGAATAAATTATAACTTTGAGTATAATAGAACCCTGCGTTCCTAAACCTGAAGAAAGGTAAAAAATTTATATCTTTTGAGTATAATAGAAACTTCCTTCCTAAAACCTAAGAAAGGAGAATAAATTATATCTTTTGAGTATAATAGAACCCTGCGTTTCAAAACCTAAGAACGGGGAATAAAATTATATCTTGTGTATAATAGTACCTTTGTTCCTAAACCAAAGAAAGGAGAATAAATTATATCTTTGAGTATAATAGAAAGACCCTAAATTATATCTTTGAGTTCCCTTCCTAAACCCTAGAAAAGAATAAATTATATCTTTGAGAGCATAAACCTATGTATTTGAACGGGGATAAAATTTATCTTTTGTGTATACCCTGCGTTTCTAAACCCCTAAAGGAAATAAATTATATCTTGAGAGAATATAAACTTAATAAATTATTTTGAGTATAATAGAACCCTTTGTTTTTAAACCTAAGAAAGGAGAATAAATTATGTCTTTGGAACGGGGAATAAATTATATGAACCCTGCGTTCCTAAACCTAAAATAGGAGAATAAATTATATCTTTGAGTATAATAGAACCTACGTTCCTAAACCTAAAATAGGAGAATAAATTATATCTTTTGGTATATAATAGGACCTGTTCTAAACCTGAAAAGGAGAATAGAAATTTTTACCTTTGAGTATAATAGAGCCTGCGTTCCCAAACCTAAGAAAGGAGAATAAATTATATCTTTGAGTATAATAAACCTAAGAAAGGAGAATAAATTATATCTTTATATAATAGAACTGCGTTTTTAAACCTAAAAAGGAGAATAAATTATATCTTGAGTATAGAACTCCGCGTTCCCCTAAGAACGAGAATAAATTATATCTTTGAGTATAATAGAACCCTTCGTTCCTAAACCTAAAATAGGAGAATAAATTATATCTTTGAGTATAATAGAACCCTGCGTTTCCCAAGAAAGGAAAATAAATTATGGCTTGAGTATAATAGAGCCTGCGTTCTCACAAGAAAGGAGAATAAATTATATCTTTTTGAGTATAATAGAACTCTGCGGTTCCCTTAGAAAGGAGAATAATTATGTCCTTTCCTAAACCTGAAGAAGGAGAATAAATTTATCTTTGAGTATAATAGAAACCCTCGTTCCTAAAAACTAAGAACGGGGAATAAATTATATCTTTAAATATAATAGAACCCCGCGTTAAAAAAATGAAAAGGAGAATAAATTATATCTTTGAGAATAAATAGAACCCTCTGCGTTCAAACCTAAGAAAGGAGAATAAATTATATCTTTGAGTACAATAGAACCCTGCGTCCCTAAAACTAAAAAAGGAGAATAAATTATATCTTGAGAACAATAGGACCCTGCGTTCCTAAACCTAAGAAAGGAGAATAAATTATATCTTTAATAGTACGCTTTGTTCCTAAAACCCAAGAAAGGAGAATAAATTATATAGAACCCTGCGTTTCTAAAGCCTACAAAGGAGAATAAATTATATTTGAGTAAGAACCCTGAAACCCAAGAAAGGAGAATATATTATATCTTTGAGTATAATAGTACCCTTCGTTCTAAAAACCCAAGAAAGGAGAATAATTTATATCACTGAGTTCAAACCCAAGAAAGGAGAGAATAAATTATAACTTTGAGTATAATAGCACCGTTCCTAAAACCTAAGAAGAGGAGAATAAATTATATCTTTGAGTATAATAGAACCCTGCGGTCCTAAACCTAAGAAAGGAGAATAAATTATATCTTTGGAGTATAATAGAACCCTGTGTTCCTAAACCAATAAAGGAGAATAAATTATATCTTTGAGTATAATAGACCCTGCGCCTAAAACCTAAGAAAGGAGAATAATTTATATCTTTGAGTATAATAGTACCCTTCGTTCCCAAGCCCAAGAAAGGAGAATAAATTATTTCTTTGAGTATAATAGAACCCTTATGTCTTAAACCTAAGAACAGGGAATGAATTATATCTGTGTATAATAGAACCCCGTTCCTAAATCCTAAGAAAGGAGAATAATTTATATCTTTGAGTATACAGAACCCTGCGTCCTCAAACCCAAGAAAGGAGAATAAATTATATCTTTGAGTAATAGAACCCCTATGTGCCAAAAAAATAAGAAAGGAGAATAAATTATATCTTTGAGTATAATAGAACCCTGCGTTACTACTAAACCTAAGAAAGGAGAATAAATTATAACATTGAGTAGCATAATAGAACCCTGCGTCCCTAAACCTAAAAAGGAGAATAAATTATATCTTTTGGAGTACAACAGAACCATGCGTTCCAAACCTAAGAAAGCAGAATAAATTATATCTTGCGTATAATAGAACCCTATGTCTTAAACTCAAAGTAAGGAGAATAAATTATATCTTTGAGTATAATAGAACCTGCGTTCCTAAAACCTAAGAAAGGAGAATAAATTATATCTTTGGTATAATAGAACCTGCGTTCCTAAACCTAAGAAGAATAAATAGTAAATAGAACCCTAAAACTAAAAAGGAGAATAAATTATATCTTTGAGCATAATAGAACCCTGTCCCTAAACCAAGAAAGGAGAATAAATTATATCTTTGAGTATAATAGAACCTAAAAAATAAGAAAGGAAAATAAATTATGGCTTTGAGTATAATAGAGCCTGCGTTCTTCAACCTAAGAAAGGAGAATAAATTATATCTTTGAGTATAATAGAACCCTGCGGTTCTAAACCTTAGAAAGGAGAATAAATTATGTCTTTGAGTATAATAGAGCCTGCGTTCCTAAACCTAAGAAAGGAGAATAAATTATATCTTTGAGTATAATAGAACCCCCTGCGTTTCCAAAACTAAGAAAGGAGAATAAATTATATCTTTGAATATAATAGAACCCTTCGTTCCTAAAAAGAAATAAGAAAGGAGAAACTAAATTATATCTTTGAGTATAATAGAACCCTTCGTTCATAAACCTAAGAAAGGAGAATAAATTATATATCTTTGAGTATAATAGAACCCGCGTTCCTAAAACCAAGAAAGGAGAATAAATTATATCTTATATGAACCTGAAAACCTAAGAAAGGAGACCATATATTTGTATAATAGAACCCGCGTCCAAACTAAAAAGGAGAATAAATTATATCTTTGAGTATAATAGAACCCTTTGTTCCTAAAACCAAGAAAGAGAATAAATTATCTTTGAGTATAATAACCCCATGTTCCCTAAAACCCAACAAAGGGAGAATAAATTATATCTTTAGTATAATAGAACCCTCTGTCCCTAAACCAAGAAAGGAGAATAAATTATATCTTTGAAAGTATAATAGAAACCTGCGTCCCTAAAACTAAGAAAGGAGAAATAAATTTTATATAATAGAACCCCAAGGTTCCTAAAACCAAGAAAGGAGTAACAAATTATATCTTTGAGAACACCGAGTTCCTAAACCCCAAGAAAGGAGAATAAATTATAACTTTGAGTCCTAAACTAAGAAAGAGAATAAATTACATCTTTTTGTATAATAGAACCCTCAACCTAAAAAAGGAGAATAAATTATATCTTTGGAGTATAATAGAAACCTGCGGTCCTAAACCCAAGAAAGGAGAATAAATTTATCTTTGAGCATAATAGAACCCTGTGTTCCTAAACCTAATAAAGGAGAATAAATTATATCTTTGAGTATAATAGAACCCCATGTTCCTAAAACCCAAGAAAGGAGAATAAATTATATTTGAGTATAATAGAACCCTTCGTGTCCCTAAAACTAAGAAAGGAGAATAAATTATTTCTTTGAGTATAATAGAACCCTGCGTTCCTAAACCCAAGAAAAGGGAATGAATTATATCTTTGAGTATAATAGAACCCTGCGTTCCTAAACCCAAGAAAGGAGAATAAATTATAGCTTTGAGTATAATAGAAACCCTGCGTCCCTAAAACCCAAGAAAAATTATATCTTGAGTAAATAGGAACCCTTTTAAACCCAAGAAAGGAGAATATAATAGAACTCAACCCTGCGTCCCTAAAATAAGAAAGGAGAATAAATTATATCTTCAGTATAATAGAACCCGCGTCCCTAAAACCAAGAAAAGGAGAATAAATTATAACATTGAGTATAATAAACCCTGCGTCCCTAAACCTAAAAAGGAGAATAAATTATCTTTGAGTAATAGAACCCCTGTGCGTCCCTAAACCTAAGAAAAGAGAATAAATTATATCTTTGAGTATAATAGAACCCTGCGTTCCTAAAACCTAAGAAAGGAGGAAATTAAATTATATGCGTTTGAAAGAGAACAAATTATAATAATAGAACCCTGCGTCCCTAAAACCAAGAAAGGAGAATAAAATTATATCTTTGAGTATAATAGAACCCTGCGTTCCTAAACCTAAGAAAGGAGAATAAATTATCTTTGAGCAAAAAAGAACCCCTGCGTTCCTAAACCTAAGAAAGGAGAATAAATTATATCTTTGAGTATAATAGAACCCTGCGTTCCTAAACCAAGAAAGGAAAATAATTTATATCTTGATATCCCTTTTGAAAGGAGAATAATAGAAAACCCTGCGTTCCTAAAAACTAAGAAAGGGGAATAAATTATATCTTTGTGTATAATAGAAATTCTTCGTTCCTAAACCAAAGAAAGGAGAATAAATTATATCTTTGAGTATAATAGAACCCTGCGTCCCAAAACGGGGAATAAATTATATCTTGAAAGGAGAATAAATTATATCTTTGAGTATATTAGAACCCCAAGAAAACTAAGAACGGGGAATCCCCTAAATAGTACCTCCGTTCCTAAACCGAGAAAGGGAGAATATAATAGAACCCCGCGTTCCCAAACTAAGAACGGGGAATAAATTTGAGTATAATAGAACCCATGTTTTTAAACCTAAGAAAGGAGAATAAATTATGTCTTTATATACAAGAAAAACTAAGGAGAATAAATTATATCTTTGAGTATAATAGAACCCTGCGTCCCTAAAACTAAGAAAGGAGAATAAATTATATCTTTGAGTATAATAGAACCCTGCGTCCCTAAAAAACTAAGAAAGGAGAATCAAATTATATCTTGAGTATAATAGAACCCTGCGTCTTAAAACTAAGAAAGGAGAATAAATTATATCTTTGAGTATAAAAAGAACCCCTGCGTCCCTAAAACTAAGAAAGGAGAATAAATTATATCTTTTGAGTATACAGAAACCCTGCGTCCCCAAAAACTAAGAAAGGAGAATAAATTATATCTTTGAGATAATAGAACTGCGTTCCTAAACTAAGAAAAGGAGAATAAATATATCTTTGAGTATAATAGAACCCCTGCGTCCTAAACCCAAGAAAGGAGAATAAATTATATCTTTTGAGTATAATAGAACCCTGCGTCCCTAAAACTAAGAAAGGAGAATAAATTATATCTTTTGAGTATAATAGAACCCTGTCCCTAAACTAAGAAAGGAGAATAAATTATATTTTGAGTATAATAGAACCCTGCGTTCCTAAACTAAGAAAGGAGAATAAATTATATCTTTTGAGTATAATAGAACCCTGCGTTCCTAAAACCCAAGAAAGGAGAAATAAATTATGAGTATAATTTCCCCAAAACCAAGAAAGGAGTAAATAATCGAACCCCTGGTGTCCCTAAAACCAAGAAAGGAGAATAAATTATATCTTTGAGTATAATAGAACCCTCGCACCTAAGAAAGGAGAATAAATTATCAAAAACCAAAAAACTAGAAAGGAGAATAAATTATATCTTTGAGTATAATAGAACCTCATGTTCCTAAAAACTAAGAAAGGAGAATAAATTATATCTTTTTGAGTATAATAGAACCCAAGGTTCCTAAAACTAAGAAAGGGAGAATAAATTATATCTTTGAGTATAATAGAACCCTGCGTTCCTAAAACTAAGAAAGGAAAATAATTTATATCTTTTGAGTATATTAGAACCTTCCTTCCTAAAACCTAAGAAAGGAGAATAAATTATATCTTTTGAGTATAATAGAACCCCGCGTTCTCAAAACTAAGAACGGGGAATAAAATTCTATCTTGTGTATAAAACTAAACCAAAGGAGAATAAATTATATCTTTGAGTAAAAGAAACTATAAACTAAGAACGGGGAATAAATTATATCTTTGAGTATAATAGTCCCTAAAACCTAAGAAAGGAGAATAAATTATATCTTTGAGAGCATAAACCTAGAAAACCCTTTTGCGTCCCTCCGTTCCTAAACCGAAGAAAGGAGAATAAATTATATCTTTGAGTATAATAGAACCCTGCGTCCCTAAACTAAGAAAGGGGAATAAATTATCTTTGAGTATAATAAACCCTATGTTTTTAAACCTAAGAAAGGAGAATAAATTATATCTTTGAGTATATTAGAACCCCGCGTTCCTAAACCTAAGAAAGGGGAATAAATTATATCTTTTGAGTATAATAGAACCCTGCGTTCCTAAAACTAAAAAAGGAGAATAAATTATATCTTTGAGTATAATAGAACCCTCAGTTCCTAAACCTAAGGAGAAAAATTATGAATAAATTTCTAAACTTTGAAAGGAGAATAAATTATTAGATAATAGAGCCTGCGTTCCCAAACCTAAGAAAGGAGAATAAATTATATTTAGTATACAGAACCGCGTTGAAAGGAGAATAAATTATATAGAACCTTCGTTTTTAAACCTAAGAAAGGAGAATAAATTATATCTTTATAGTGTAAACTAAGAACGGGGACCCTTTGAGTATAATAGAACCCTGTGTTCCTAAACCCAAAAAAGGAGAATAAATTATATCTTTGAGTATAATAGAACCCTGCGTTCTAAACCCAAGAAAGGAAAATAAATTATGGAGAAATAGAGCCATAAATTATATCTTTTTGAGTATAATAGAACCCGGTTCTAAACCTTAGAAAGGAGAATAATTATGTCTTTGAAAATAGAGCCCGCTAAACCTGAAAGGAGAATAAATTATATCTTTGAGTATAATAGTTCCTAAAAACCCCTTTAAATATAATCCTAAACCAAGAAAGGAGAATAAATTATATCTTTTGAGAATAAATAGAACCCTCTGCGTTCCAAACCTAAGAAAGGAGAATAAATTATATCTTGAGTATACAGAACCCTGTCCCCAAAACTAAGAAAAGGAGAATAAATTATATCTTGAGAATAATAGGAGAAACCCAAGAAAGGAGAATAAATTATATCTTGAGCATCGCTTTGTTCCTAAAACCCAAGAAAGGAGAATAAATTATATCTTGAGTATATTAGAACCCTGCGTTCCTAAAACCAAAAGGAGAATAAATTATATTTGAGTAGAAAAACCCAAGAAAGGAGAATATATTATATTTTGAGTATAATAGTAACCTTCGTTCGTTCCCAAAAAGGAGAATAATTATATCTTTTATATAATAGAACCCAAACCCAAGAAAGGAGAAATAAATTATAACTTTGAGTATAATAGAACCCTGTTCCTAAAACTAAGAAAAGGAGAATAAATTATATCTTTGAGTATAATAGAACCCTGCGTCCCTAAACAAGAAAGGAGAATAAATAATATCCCTTTGGAGAATAAATTATATCTTTGAGAAAAGACCCTGCGTCCCTAAAAACTAAGAAAGGAGAATAAATTATATCTTTGAGTATAATAGTACCCTTCGTTCCTAAACCTAAGAAAGGAGAATAAATTATTTCTTTGAGTATAATAGAACCCTGCGTTCCTAAACTAATGAAATAGGGAACCCCGAAATAAAAAGGAGAATAATTTATATCTTTGAGTATAATAGAACCCTGCGTCCCTAAAACCAAGAAAGGAGAATAAATTATATCTTTGAGTATAATAGAACCCCGCGTTCCTAAAAAATAAGAAAGGAGAATAAATTATATCTTTGAGTATAATAGAACCCTGCGTTACAAAACCTAAGAAAGGAAATAAATTATAACTTTGAGCATAATAGAACCCTGCGTCCCTAAAAAAAAGGAGAATAAATTATATCTTTTGGAGTACAACAGAACCATGCGTTCCAAACCTAAGAAAGCAGAATAAATTATCTTTGAGTATAATAGAACCCTGCGTCCTAAAACCCAAGAAAGGAGAATAAATTATATCTTTGAGTATAATAGAACCCCAAGGCCTAAAACCAAGAAAGGGAGAATAAATTATATCTTTGAGTAGCAATAGAAACCCCTGCGTCCCTAAACCTAAGAAAGGAGAATAAATTATATCTTTGAGTATAAAAGAAACCCTGCGTCCTAAAACTAAGAAAGGAGAAACAAATTATATCTTTGAGTATAATAGAACCCTATGTCCCTAAACTAAGAAAGGAGAATAAATTATATCTTTGAACTCTATGCCCCAAACCTAAGAAAGGAGAATATTAGAACCCTGCGTTCCTAAAACTAAGAAAGGAGAAATAAATTATATCTTTGAGCATAATAGAACCCTGCAACCCTAAACCCAAGAAAGGAGAATAAATTATATCTTGAGTATAATAGAACCCCTGCGTCCCAAAACTAAGAAAAGGAGAATAAATTATATCTTTTGAGTAAAATAGAACCCCTGCGTCCCTAAAACTCAAGAAAGGAGAATAAATAATATCTTTGAGTATAATAGAACCCCAGTCCCTAAAACCAAGAAAGGAAAAAATAATTATATCTTTGAGTATAATAGAACCCTTCCTTCCAAAACCAAGAAAGGAGAATAAATTATATCTTTGAGTAGAACCTAAAAACTCGAATAAAAACCCTGCGTCCCTTAAGAAAGTAAATTATATAGTATACAGAACCCTGCGTCCCTAAAACCAAAGAAAGGAGAATAAATTACATCTTTTGAGTATAATAGAACCCTGCGTTCCTAAAAACTAAGAAAGGGGAATAAATTATATTCTTATAATACTCTTCCTTCCTAAAACCCAAGAAAGGAGAATAAATCATGGCCTTGGAGAGCATTAGAACCCCTCATGTCTCAAAACTAAGAACGGGGAATAAATTTATCTTTGTGTATAATAGCATCCCATCCTAAAACCGAAGAAAGGAGAATAAATTGGTATCTTTGAGTATAATAGAACCTCATGTTCCCAAAACTAAGAACGGGGAACAAATTATATCTTGAGTATAATAGGAACCCTGCGTTTTTAAACCTAAGAAAGGAGAATAATTATGTCTTTGAGTATAATAGAACCCGCGTCCCTAAAAACTACAAAGGAGAATAAATTATATCTTTGAGTATATTAGAACCCTGCGTCCCTAAACCAAGAAAGGAGAATAAATTATATCTTTGAGTATATAATAGAACCCTGCGTTCCTAAAACTAAGAAAGGAGAATAAATTATATCTTTGAGTATAATAGAAACCCGTTCCTAAAACTAAGAAAGGAGAATAAATTTGATATCTTTTGGAGAGCACAGAACCCTGCGTCCCTAAACCAAGAAAGGAGAACATCATCTTTGAGCATAATAGAACCCTGCGTCCATAAAACCAAGAAAGGAATAAACACCATCTTTGGAGTATAATAGAACCCTGCGTCCCTAAAACTAAGAAAGGAGAATAAATTATATCTTTGAGTAAATAGAACCCCTGCGTTCCTAAACTTCCAAGAAAAGGAGAATAAATTATATCTTTGAGTATAATAGAACCCCTGCGTTCCTAAACCAAGAAAGGGGAGAATAAATTATAACTTTGAGTATAATAGAACCTCATGTTCAAAACTCAAGCAGCAAAAATAATTTATATCTTTGAGTATATTAGCAATTCTTCCTTCCTAAACCCAACAGGAGAATAAATTATATCTTTGAGAGCACAGAACTCAAGTGTTCTCAAAAAACTACAACGGGGGAATAAAAATTTATCTTTGTGTATAATAGGCAATTCTTCGTTCCTCAAACCAAAGAAAGGAGAATAAATTATCTTTGATATACCAGGAACCCTGCGTTCCCAAAAACTAAGAACGGGGAATAAATTATATCTTTGAGTATAATAGTGTACTCTTCTTCCTAAACCCAAGAAAGTTGAGAATAAATGGTATCTTGAGTATAATAACCGCGTTCCCAAAACTAAGAACGGGGAATAAAATTTATCTTTGTGTATAATAGTACCCTCCGTTCCTAAACCGAAGAAAGGAGAATAAATTATATCTTTGAGTATAATAGAACCCCGCGTTCCCAAAACTAAGAACGGGGAATAAATTATATCTTTGAGTATAATAGAACCCTGCGTTTTTAAACCTAAGAAAGGAGAATAAATTATGTCTTTGAGTATAATGAACCCTGCGTTCCCAAAACTAAGAACTAAATTATATCTTTGAGTATAGAACCTAAACCTAAAATATATCTTTGAGTATAATAGAACCCTGCGTTCTAAACCTGAAAGGAGAATAAATTATGTCTTTGGTATAATCGAACCCTGCGGTCCCCAAAAGGAGAATAAATTAGGTATAATAGAGCCTGCGTTCCTAAACTAAAAAGGAGAATAATATTTTGGTATAATAGAACCTGCGTTTTTAAACTAAGAAAGGAGAATAAATTATGTCTTTGAGTATAATAGAACCTGCGTTCCTAAAACTAAGAAAAGGAGAATAGAAATTATGTCTTTGAGTATAATAGAACCCTGCGTTCCTAAACCTAGAAAGGAGAATAAATTATGTCTTTGGTATAATAGGAACCCATAGTCCCTAAAACTTCAGAAAGGAGAATAAAATTATATCTTTGAGTATAATAGAACCTGAACCACTAAACCTAGAAAGGAGAATAAATTATCTTTGGGTATAATAGAACCTGCGTCCTAAAACTGAAAAGGAGGAATAAATTATATCTTTCAGTATAATAGAACCCTGCGTCCCTAAAACTAAGAAAGGAGATAAATTATATCTTTGGTGTAATGAGACACAAATCCCAAAACTAAGAAAGGAGGAATAAATTATATCTTTTGGTGTAGTAAACCTAAAAAACTAAGAAAGGAGAATAAATTATATCTTTGAGTATAATAGAACCTGCGTTCCTAAAACTAAGAAAGGAGAATAAATTATATAATAGAACCTTTTCCTAAACCTAAGAGGAGAATAAATTATATCTTTGAGTATAATAGAACCCTGCGTCCCTAAAACTAAGAAAGGAGAATAAATTATATCTTTGAGTATAATAGAACCCTGCGTTCCTAAACCTAAGAAAGGAGAATAAATTATATCTTTGAGTATAATAGAACCCATGTTCCTAAAACTAAGAAAGGAGAATAAATTATATCTTTGAGTATAATAGAACCCTGCGTTCCTAAAACTAAGAAAGGAGAATAAATTATATCTTTGAGTATAATAGAACCCTGCGTCCCTAAAACTAAGAAAGGAGAATAAATTATATCTTTGAGTATAATAGAACCCTAAACCTAAGAAAGGAGAATAAATTATATCTTTGAGTATAATAGTTCCTAAAACTAAGAAAGGAGAATAAATTATATCTTTGAGAACCCTAAAACTAAGAAAGGAGAATAAATTATATCTTTGAGTATACAGAACCCTGAAACCTAAGAAAAGGAGAATAAATTATATCTTTGAGTATAATAGAACCCCCCGTCCCTAAACCTAAGAAAGGAGAATAAATTATATCTTTGAGTATAATAGAACCCTGCGTTCCTAAACCTAAGAAAGGAGAATAAATTATATCTTTGAGTATAATAGAACCCTGCGTTCCTAAACCTAAGAAAGGAGAATAAATTATATCTTTGAGTATAATAGAACCCTGCGTTCCTATAACTAAGAAAGGAAGGAGCGTCCCTAAAACTAAGAAAGGAGATAAATTATATTTTTGAGTATAATAGAACCCTGCGTCCCTAAACCTAAGAAAGGAGAATAAATTATATCTTTGAGTATAATAGAACCATGCGTGCTTAGCCTAAGAAAGGAGAATAAATTATATCTTTGAGTATAATAGTAACCTTCGTTCCTAAACCTAAGAAAGGAGAATAAATTATATCTTTGAGTATAATAGACCCTGCGTTCCTAAACCTAAGAAAGGAGAATAAATTATATCTTTGAGTATAATAGAACCTGCGTCCCTAAAACTAAGAAAGGAGAATAAATTATATCTTTGAGTATAATAGAACCCCTGCGTTCCTAAAACTAGAAAATTATATCTTTGAGAATAGAAATTAAAACTAAGAAAGGAGAATAAATTACCCCTGCGTTCCTAAACCTACTTTTCTCAAACCTGAAAAGAATAAATTATATCTTTAGGTATAATAAACCCTGCAAGTCCCTACCAAGAAAGGAGAATAAATTATATCTTTGATGTAAATAAAATTCTGCGTGCCAAAAAATAAGAAAGGAGATAAATTATATCTTTGAGTATAATAGAACCCTGTGTCCCTAAACCAGAAAGGAGAACAAATTATAACTTTGAGGAACCCTGCGTCCCTAAACCTTTGAAAAAAGGAGAATAAATTATATCTTTGATATAATGAAACCTGCGTCCCTAAAGAAACTGAAAAGGAGAATAAATTATATCTTTGGTATAATAGGGCCTGCGTCCCTAAAAAACTAGAAAGGAGAATAAATATTATCTTTGGTGTAATAAGAACCCTGGAATCCTAAAACTAAGAAAAGGAGAATAGAGTGTTATACTCTTTGAGTATAATAGAACTACTGCGTTCCTAGAAAGGAGAATAAATTATATCTTTGAGTATAATAGAACCTGCGTCCCTAAACCTAAGAAAGGAGAATAAATTATATCTTTGAGTATAATAGAACCTGCGTTCCTAAACCTAAGAAAGGAGAATAAATTATATCTTTGAGTATAATAGAACCCTGCGTCCCTAAAACTAAGAAAGGAGAATAAATTATATCTTTTGTATAATAGAACCTTAAACCTAAGAAAGGAGAATAAACCCTTTGAGTATATTAGAACCCGCGTTCCTAAAACTAAGAAAGGAGAATAAGTATATCTTTGAGTATATTAGGAGCCTGCGTTCCTAAAACAAAGAGAATAAATTGCATCTTTGAGTATAATAGAACCCTGGATTCTAAAAACTAGAAAGGAGAATAAATTATGTCTTTGAGGTATAATGAACCCTGCGTCCTAAAACTAAGAAAAGGAGAATAAATTATATCTTTGGTATAATAGGAGCCACAAATCCATAAAACTAAGAAAGGAGAATAAATAATATCTTTGGTATAATAGAGGCCTGCGTCCTAAAATGAAAGGAGAATAAATTATATCTTTGGTATAATAGAACCTGCCGTTCTAAACCCTAAGAAAAGGAGAATAAGTGTATCTTTAATTGTAATAGAACCTGCGTCTAAAACTGAAAGGAGAATAAATTATGTCTTTGAGTATAATATTAGAACCCTGCGTCCTAAAAAAACTAAGAAAAGGAGAATAAATTATATCCTTTGAGTATAATAGAACCCTCGTTCCTAAAACTAGAAAGGAGAATAAATTATATCTTTGAGTATAATAGACCACGCGTCCCTAAACCTAAGAAAAGAATAAATTATATCTTTGAGTAATAGAACCCCGTTAAACCTAGAACCTGCGTCCTAAAACTAAGAAAGGAGAATAAATATATCTTTGAGTATAATAGAACCCGTCCCTAAAACCAAGAAAGGAGAATAATTATATCTTTTGAACCCTGCGTTCCTAAAACTAAGAAAGGAGAATAAATTATATCTTTGAGTATAATAGAACCCTGCGTTCCTAAACCTTTTGAGAACCCGTCCCTAAAACTAAGAAAAGGAGGAATAAATTATATCTTTGAGTATAATAGAACCCTAAACCCAAGCGAGCATAATAGAACCCTAAAACTAAGAAAAGGAGAATAAATTATATCTTTGAGTATAATAGAACCCCTGCGTCCCTTCTAAACCCTAAAACTAAGAAAGGAGAATAAATTATATCTTTGAGTATAATAGAACCCTGCGTTCCTAAACCTAAGAAAGGAGAATAAATAACCTTGAGTATAATGAAACCCTGCGTCCCTAAACCTAAGAAAGGAGAAAATAATTTATATCTTTGAGTATAATAGAAACCTTCCTTCCTAAACCAAGAAAGGAGAATAAATTATTTTTGAGTATAATAGAACCCTGCGTCCCTAAAACTAAAGAAAGGAGAATAAATTATCTTTTCAGTATAATAGAACCCCTGCGTCCCTAAAACCAAGAAAGGAGAATAAATTATATGAAAGTATAGAACCCTCATGTCCCTAAAACTAAGAAAGGAGAATAAATTATATCTTTTGAGTATAATAGAAACCCTGCGTCCCTAAAACTAAGAAAGGAGAATAAATTATATTTTGAGTATAATAAAACCCCAAGTTCCTAAACCTAAAGAAAGGAGAATAAATTATATCTTTGAGTATAATAGAACCCCGTTCATACCTAAGAAAGGAGAATAAATTATATCTTTGTATAATAGAACCCTGCGTCCCTAAACTAAGAAAGGAGAATAAATTATATCTTTTGAGTATAATAGAACCCTGCGTTCCTAAAATTAACTAAGAATGTGAATAAATTTAATCTTGAGTATAATAGAACCCTTTCGTCCCTAAACCTAAAGAAAAGGAAAATAATTTATATCTTTGAGTATAATAGTACCTGCGTTCCCAAAACTAAGAAAGGGGAATAAATTATATCTTTGAGTATAATAGAACCCTGCGTTCCTAAACCTAAAATAGGAGAATAAATTATATCTTTGAGTATAATAGAACCCTGCGTTCCTAAACCTAAAATAGGAGAATAAATTATATCTTTGAGTATAATAGAACCCTGCGGTTCTAAACCTTAGAAAGGAGAATAAATTATGTCTTTG
The DNA here is from genome assembly GCA_903632075.3 of Acanthosepion pharaonis. Classification (NCBI taxonomy): domain Eukaryota; kingdom Metazoa; phylum Mollusca; class Cephalopoda; order Sepiida; family Sepiidae; genus Acanthosepion; species Acanthosepion pharaonis. The sequence continues at coordinate 667,966 of CAHIKZ030001019.1, read as the reverse complement.
AGTATAATAGAGCCTGCGTTCCTAAACCTAAGAAAGGAGAATAAATTATATCTTTGAGTATAATAGAACCCTGCGTTTTTAAACCTAAGAAAGGAGAATAAATTATATCTTTGAGTATAATAGAACCCTGCGTCCCTAAAGCCTAAGAAAGGAGAATAAATTATATCTTTTGGTATAATAGAAACTCCTGCGTCCCCAAAACTAAGAAAGGAGAATAAATTATATCTTTGAGTATAATAGAACCCCTGCGTTCTAAACCTAAAATAAGAACCTCATGAAACCAAGAAGAATAAATTATATCTTTGAGTATAATAGAACCCTGCGTTCCTAAACCTAAGAAAGGAGAATAAATTATATCTTTGAGTATAATAGAACCCTTCTTCCATAAACTAAGAAAGGAGGAATAAATTATATCTTTGAGTATAATAGAACCCTGCGTTCCTAAAAACTTAGAAAAGGAGAATAAATTATATCTTTGAGTATAGAACCCTGCTTTTAAACCAAGAAAGGAGAATAAACCTAATCTTTGAGTATAAGGAGAAAACTAAATTATATCTTTGAGTATAATTAGAACCCTGCGTCCCCAAAAAATAAGAAAGGGAATAAATTATATCTTTTGATATAATAGAACCTCTTCGTTGCTAAAAACTAAGAAAAGGAGAATAAATTATATCTTTGAGTATAATAGAACCCTGCGTTCCTAAAAACCTAAAAAGGAGAATAAATTATATCTTTAGATATAAATAGAACCCTGCGTTCCTAAAACTAAGAAAGGAGAATAAATTATATCTTTTGAGTATAATAGAACCCCTGCGTTCCTAAACCCAAGAAAGGAGAATAAATTATATCTTTGTTCAATAGAACCCTGCGTTCCTAAACCCTAAAAAGAGAATAAATTATGTCTTTGAGTATACAGAACCCCTGCGTCCCTAAAACTATAGAAAAGGAGAATAAATTATATCTTTGAGTATAATAGAACCCTGCGTTCCTAAACCTAAGAAAGGAGAAAATTTTAACTTTTATATAATAGAACCCTGCGTCCCTAAACCTAAGAAAGGAGAATAAATTATATCTTTGAGTATACAGAAAACCTAAGAAAGTCCTTTAAACCTGAAAACCTAGAGAATAAATTATAACTTTGGTATAATAGAACCCTGCGTTCTAAACCTAAAAAGGAGAATAAATTATATCTTTGAGTATAATAACCCTGCGTCCTAAAACTAAGAAAAAGGAGAATAAGTATGTCTTTGACATAATAGAACCCTGCGTTCCAAAACCTAAGAAAGGAGAATAAATTATATCTTTGTGTATAATAGTGAACGTTCCTAAAAAAAGAAAAGGAGAATAAATATATCTTTGAGTATAATAGAACCCTGCGTTCCCAAAACTAAGAAAGCAAAATAATTTATATCTTTGAGTATAATAGTACCCTTCCTTCCTAAACCTAAGAAAGGAGAATAAATTATATCTTTGAGTATAATAGAACCCCGCGTTCTCAAAACTAAGAACGGGGAATTTTATCTAAGCCTTCGTTCCTAAACCAAAGAAAGAGAATAAATTATATCTTTGAGTATAATAGAACCCGCGTTCCCAAACCTAAGAACGGGGGAATAAATTATATCTTTGAGTAATAGGAGCCCTGGACCTAAACCCAAGAAAGGAGAATAAATATCTTTGAGTATAATAGAACCTGCAAAACCCAGGTATAATAGTACTCTGTTCCTAAACCGAAGAAAAGGAGAATAAATTATGTCTTTGAGAGCATTAGAACCCTAATAAGAACCCTGAGTATAATAAAAAAAACTAAGAAAAGGAGAATAAATTATGTCTTTGAGTATAATAGAACCCACTGCGTTCCCAAAATCTAAGAACGGGGGAATACCATAACATTGAGTATAAAGAACCCTGCGTCCTAAAACTAAAAAGGAGAATAAATTATATCTTTGAGTATAATAGAACCCTGCGTCCTAAAACTAAGAAAGGAGAATAAATTATATCTTTGGTATAATAAGACCCTGCGTTCTAAAAACAAGAAAGGAGAATAAATTATTCTTTGAGTATAATAGAACCCTGCGTTCTAAACCCAAGAAAGGAGAAATGAATTATATCTTTGGTATAATAGAAACCCTGCGTCCCTAAAACTAAGAAAGGAGAATAAATTATCTTTAATTATAAATAGAACCCTGGATTTCTAAACCTAAGAAAATGTGAATAAATTATATCTTTTGGTATAATAGAACCCTCGTCCCTAAAACTAAGAAGAAATAAAATTATTTATATCTTGAGCATAATAGAAGTACCCATAGTCCCAAAAACTAAGAAAGGAGAATAAATTATATCTTTAGTGTAAATAGAACCCTGCGTCCCTAAAACTCAAGAAAGGAGAATAAATTCTACTTTGGTATAATAGAACCTGCGTTCCCAAACCTAAGAAAAGAATAAATTATCTTTTGAGCATACAGAACCCTGCGTTCTAAAACTGAGAAAGGAGAATAAATTATATCTTTGGTATAATAAAACCCTGCGTCCTAAAACTGAAAACCCATTTCTCTTTGGTATAATAGAACCCTGCGAAACCTAAATGTAGATAAATTTTTTTGAGTATAGGCAAAATCCTAAACCTGAAAAGAAGGAAAATAATTTATATCTTTGAACCCAAGAATCGTTCATAAACCTGAGAATAAATTATATTTTGAGTATAATAGAACCCTGCGTTCTCAAAACCTAAGAAAAGGAGAATAAATTATATCGTTTGAGTATAATAGAAATACCGTTCCTAAAACTAAGAAAGGAGAATAAATTATATCTTTGGTATAATAGAATTCCTGCGTCCCTAAAACTGAAAAAGGAGAATAAATTATATCTTTGAGTATAATAGAAATAAATTATATCCTGCGTTCCTAAACCCAAGAAAGGAGAATAAATTATATCTTTGAGTTATAATAGAAACCTGCGTCCCTAAAACTAAGAAAGGAGAATAAATTATATCTTGAGTATAATAGAAAGCCTCACGTTCCTAAAACTAAGAAAGGATCTTGAATATAATAGACCCTCTTCTTTTGGTATAATTATCTTTGGTATAATAGACCTGGTTCCTAAAACTAAAGAAAAGGAGAATAAATTATATCTTTGGTATAATGGCCTGCGTTCCCTATACCTAGAAAGGAGAATAAGTGTATCTTTGAGTATAATGAGACCCACACCTACGTCCTAAAACTTCTGAAAAGGGAATAAATTATAACTTTGGTATAATAGAACCCTTGTCCCTAAACCTAAGAAAGGAGAATAAATAATCTTTGGGTATAATAGAACCCTGCGTCCTAAAACTAGAAAAGAATAAATTATGTATTTTGAGTATAATAGAACCCTGCGTTCCTAAACCTAAAAGAGAATAAATTATATCTTTGATATAATAGAACCCTGCGTTCCTAAAACTAACAAAGGAGAATAAATTATATCTTTGGTATAATAGAACCCTACGTTTCTAAACTAAGAAAAAATAAATTATATCTTTGAGTATAATAGAACCCTGCGTTCCAAAAACTAAAAAAGGAGAATAAATTATATCTTCAGCATAATGAACCCTGCGTCCCTAAAACTAAGAAAGGAGAACAAATTATATCTTTGAGTATAATAGAACCCTGCGTCCCAAAAAAACTAAGGAGAATAAATTATATCTTTGGTATAATAGAACCCTGCGTTCCTAAAACTAAGAAAGGAGAATAAATTATATCTTTGGTATAATAGAACCACTGCGTCCTAAAACTAAGAAAGGAGAATAAATTATATATCCTTTCAGTATAATTCTCATACGTCCTAAAACTAAAAAAGAGAGAATAAATTATGTGCATCTTCTTTTGGGTATAATTTTAGAACCCTGCGTCCCTAAAACTAAGAAATGTGAATAAATTATAACTTTGAGTATAAGCAGGAACTCATGTCCTTGCAAAACTAAGAAAGGAAAAATACTTATATTTTGAGTATAATAGTGCCCTGCGTTCTAAACCTAAGAAAGGAGAATAAATTATATTTTTGGTCTATGTTATAAATAAGAACCCTGCGTTCCCTACCTAATAAGAAAAGGAGAATAAATTATATCTTTGAGTATAATAGAACCCTGCGTCTCAAAAAAACTAAGAAAGGAGAATAAATTGCCTCTTTGAGAATAAATTATATCTTTGAACCCCTGCGTTCCTAAACCTAAGAAAGGGGAATAAATTTTAACTTTGGTATAATAGAACCCTGCGTCCTAAACCTAAGAAAAGGAAAATAAATTATATCTTTGAGTATAATAATTGCCTTCGTTCATTAAAACACCTGAAAAAGGAGAATAAATTATATTTTGTGTATAATAGAACCTGGATTCTATAAAAGCCTAAGAAAGGAGAATAAATGTATCTTTGAGTATAATAGAACCCCTGCGTTCCTAAACCTAGAAAGGAGAATAAATTATATTTTTGAGTATAATAGAACCCTGCGTCCCAAAAACTAAGAAAGGAGAATAAATTATTTTTTGGTATAATAGAACCCTGCGTTCCTAAACCCTGAAAGGAAAATAAATTATATCTTTGAGTTTAATAGAACCCTGCGTTCCCTATAAACCTAAGAAAGGGAGAATAAAATTATATTTTATATACAATAGAACCCTGCGTCCTTAAAACTAAGAAAGGAGAATAAATTATACTTTGAGTATAATAGAACCCTGCGTCTAAAAAAACTAAGAAAGGAGAATAAATTATATCTTTGAGTATAATGAACCCTGCGTTCTAAAACTAAGAAATAAATAAATTATGTTCTTAAACCTAAGAAAGGAGAATAAATATTTGAGAACCTGCGTTCTAAAACTAAGAAAGGAGAATAAATTATCTTTGAGTATAATAGAACCTGCAAGTCTAAAACTGAAAGGAGAATAAATTATATCTTTGGTAAAGGAGGAAATAATATTTTCAGAACCCGCAAATCCATAAAACCTAAGAAAGGAGAATAAATAATATCTTTGAGTATACAGAAATTCTGCGTCCCTAAAACTAAGAAAAGGAGAATAAATTATATCTTTGAGTATAATAGAACCCTGGGTTTCCTAAACCTAAGAAAAAGGAGAATAAATTATATCTTTGAGTATACAGAACCCCGCGTTCCCAACCCAAGAAAGGAGAATAAATTATATCTTTGAGTATAATAGTACCCTTCGTCCCTAAAACTAAGAAAGGAGAATAAATTATATCTTTGAGTATAATAGAACCCCAAGAAAACTAAGAAAGTATCGTGTATAAGAACCCTTCGTTCAAACCAAAGAAAGGAGAATAAATTATATCTTGAGTATAATAGAACCCTTCTAAAAATCAAGAACGGGAATAAATTATATCTTTGAGTATAATCGAACCCCAAAAAACTAAGAAAGGAGAATAAATTATATCTTTGAGTATAATAGAACCCTGAACGTAAAATTTATCTTTTGTGTAAAAAGAACCCTCCGTCCCTAAACCGAAGAAAGGAGAAATAATAAATTAGTATAATAGAACCCCGTTCCCAAAACTAAGAACGGAGAATAAATTATATCTTTTTGAGTACAGAACCCTGCGTTTTAAAACTAAAAACTAAGAACGGGGGGAACAAATAGGCCCTGAGTATAAACATAGAATAACAATTATGTCTTTCCTAAAACCCAAAATAGGAGAATAAATTATATCTTTGAGCATAATAGAACCCTATTCCAAAACTAAAAAAAGGAGAATAAATTATATATCTTTGGTATAATAGAACCCTGGTTCTAAACCTAAGAAAGGAGAATAAATTATGTCTTTGAGTATACAGAGCCCTGCGTTCCTAAACCTAAGAAAAGAGAATAAGGAAATTATAACTTTGAGTATAACAGAACTCTGCGTTCCTAAACCTAAGAAAAGGGAAATAAATTATATCTTTGAGTATAATAGAAACCTTCCTTCCCTAAAACCTAAGAAAGGAGAATAAATTATATCTTTGAGTATAATAGAACTTGTTTATAAAAAACAAGAATGGGGGAATAAAATTTATCTTTGTATAATAGTACCCTTCGTTCCTAAACCAAAAAAAAGGAGAAATAAATTATATTTTGAGTATAATAGAACCCCGCGTTTAAAACTAAAACAGAAAATAAATTATATCTTTAATATAATAGATTACTCTTTTTCCTAAACCTAAAAGGAGAATAAATTATATCTTTGAGTATAATAGAACCCCGCGTTCCCAAAACAAGAACAGGAGAAAAATTTATCTTTGTGTATAATAGTACCCTCCGTTCCTAAACCTAAGAAAAGGAGAATAATTCTTTGATATAATAGAACCCCATGTTCCCAAAACTAAGAACGGGGAATAAATTATATCTTTGGTATAATAGAACCCTGCGTTTTAAACTAAAAAAGAAAGGAAATTATATGTCTTTGTGAATAATATGAGAAACTGCGTTCCCAAACCCAAAGAACGGAGAAAACAACCTATCTTTTGAGTATAATAGAAACCTGCGTTCCTAAAACTAAAAAAGGAGAATAAATTATATCTTTGAGAATAATAGAACCCTGCGTTCCTAAACTCAAAAAAGGAGAATAAATTATATCTTGAGTATAATAAAACCTGCGGTTCCCAAACCCAGAAGAGGAGAATAAATTATGTCTTTAGTATAATAGAGCCTGCGTCCTAAACCTAAGAAAAGGAGAATAAATTATATCTTTGAGTATAATAGAACCCTGCATTTTTTAAACCTAAGAAAGGAGAATAAATTATATCTTTTGAGTATAATAGAACCCTGCGTTTTTAAAACTAAGAAAGGAGAATAAATTATATCTTTTGAGCACAGAAGAACTCCCGAGTTCCCAAAACAAAAACGGAGAATAAATTATATCTTTGAGTATAATAGAACCCTGCGTTCCTAAACCTAAAAAAGGAGAATAAATTATATCTTTTGAGTATAATAATAGAACCCTGCGTTCCTAAAACCTAAGAAAGAAAAAATAATTATGGCTTTGAGTATAATAGAACCTGCGTTCTTCAACCCAATAAAGGAGAATAAATTATATCTTTGAGTATAATAGAGAACCCTGCAGTTCTAAAAACGAAAGAGAATAAATTATCTTTTGAGTATAATAGAGCCTGCGTTCCTAAACCTAAGAAAGGAGAATAAATTATATCTTTGAGTATAATAGAACCCCGCGTTCCCAAAACTAAGAACGGGGAATAAATTATATCTTTAAATATAATAGTACCCTTCGTTGCTAAACCTAAGAAAGGAGAATAAATTATATCTTTGAGAATAATAGAACCCTGCGTTCGTAAACCTAAGAAAGGAGAATAAATTACCTTATATCTTTGTATACAATAGAACCTGCGTTCCAAAAAAACTAAGAAAGGAGAATAAATTATATCTTTGAAGAATAATGAACTCTGCGTTCCAAACCTAAGAAAGGAGAATAAATTATATCTTTGAGTATAATGGAACGCTTTTGTTCCCTAAACCTAAAAAGGAGAATAAATTATATCTTTTGAGTATAATAGAACCTGCGTTCCTAAAAGCCTAAAAAGTAGAATAAATTATATTTTGAGTATAATAGAACCCTGCGTTCCAAACCACAAGAAAGGAGAATAAATTATATCTTTGAGTATACAGTAACCTTCGTTTCCTAAACCTAAGAAAGGAGAATAAATTATATCTTTGGAACCCTAGAACACTGAGTTCCTAAAAACCCAAGAAAAGGAGAATAAATTATAACTTTGAGTATAATAGTACCCATAGATTCCTAAACCTAAGAAAGGGGAGAATAAATTATATCTTTGAGTATAATAGAACCTGCGGTCCAAAACCTAAGAAAGGAGAATAAATTTTATTTTTGAGTACACTGAATTCCTAAACCTGCAAAAAGGAGAATAGAAATTATATCTTTGAGTATAATAGAAACCTGCGTGCAAACCTAAGAAAGGAGAATAATTTATATCTTTGAGTATAATAGTACCCTTCGTTTCCTAAAACTAAGAAAAGGGAGAATAAATTATTTCTTTGAGTATACAGAACCCTGCGTTCCTAAACCTAAGAAAAAGGAGAATGAATTATATCTTTGTTGTATAATAGAACCCTGCGTTTCCTAAACCTTCTAAAGGGAGAATATTTATATCTTTGAGTATAATAGAACCTGCGTTTCCTAAACCTAGAAAGAGAATAAATTATCTTTGAGGTATAATAGAACCCCGCACGTGCCAAAAAAATAAGAAAAAGGAGAATAAATTATATCTTTGAGTATAATAGAACCCTGTTCCTAAACCTAAGAAAGGAGAATAAATTATATCTTTGAGCAATAGAATCCCTACGTCCCTAAACCTAAAAGGAGAATAAATTATATCTTTGGTACACAGAAATCCCTGCGTCTCAAAACTAAGAAGGAAATCAATTATATCTTTTGCGCATTAAATACCAGAACCTGTTCCTAAACCTAAGAAAGAGGAGAATAAATTATATCTTTATATACAGAACCCTCATTCCTAAATCAAGAAAGGAGAATAAATTATGTCTTTGGTATAATAGAACCTGCGTTCTAAACCTAAGAAAGGAGAATAAATTATATCTTTGAGTATATTAGAACCCTGCGTTCCCTAAACCCAAGAAAGGAGAATAAATTATATCTTTGAGTGAGTAAAAACCAAGAAAGGAGAATAAATTTAACTTTGAGTATAATAGAAATCCCAAGAAAATGTGAATAAACTAAGAAAAAAGAGAAAAAATATATCTTGAGCATAATAGTACCCTGCGTCCCTAAACCAAGAAAGGAGAATAAATTATATCTTTGAGTATAATAGAACCCTGCGTTCCTAAAACTAAGAAAGGAGAATAAATTATATCATTGAGTATAATAGAACCCTGCGTTCCTAAACCCAAGAAAGGAGAATAAATTATATCTTTTGAGTATAATAGAACCCTGCGTCCCTAAAACTAAGAAAGGAGAATAAATTATATCTTTGAGTATAATAGAACCCTGCGTTCCTAAAACCTAAGAAAGGAGAATAAATTATATCTTTTTGAGTATAATAGAAAATCCTGCCCTAAAACCAAGAAAGGAGAATAAATTATATCTTTGAGTGTAAAGAACCCTGCGTCCCTAAAACACAAGAAAAGAGAGAATAAATTATATCTTTGGTATAATAGAACCCTGCGTCCTAAAACTAAGAAAGGAGAATAAAATTATATCCTTTGGTATAATAGAACCCTGCGTTCTAAAACTAGAAAAGAGAGAATAAATTATATCTTTGGTATAATAATAGAACCTGGATTCCCTAAACCTAAGAAAGGAGAATAAATTATGTCTTTGGTATAATAGAACCCTGCGTCCTAAAAAACTAAGAAAGGAGAATAAATTATATCTTTGAGTATAATAAACCCTGCGTCCCTAAAACTAAGAAAGGAGAATAAATTATATCTTTGGTATAATAGAACCCTGCGTCCCAAAAACTAAGAAAGGAGAATAAATTATATCTTTTGAGTATAATAGAACCCTGCGTTCCTAAACCTAAGAAAAAGGAGAATAAATTATATCTTTGAGGTATAATCGAACCCTGCGTCCCTAAAAACTAGAAAGGAGAATAAATTATATCTTTGAGTATAATAGAACCACACCAAAACTAAGAAAGGAGAAATAGAAACAGCATCTTTGAGTATAATAGAACCCAGTCCCTAAAACTAAGAAAGGAGAATAAATTATATCTTTGAGTATAATAGAACCCTGCGTCCCTAAAAACTAAGAAAGGAGAATAAATTATATCTTTTGAGTATAATAGAACCCTGTTCCTAAAACCTAAGAAAGGGAGAATAAATTATATCTTTGATAATAGGAACCTGCGTTCTTTGTTACCTAAGAAAGGAGAAATAAATTATATCTTTGAGTATAATGAACCCTGCGTCCCTAAAACTAAGAAAGGAGAATAAATTATGTATTTTGAGTATAATAGAACCCCATGCGTCCCTAAAACTAAGAAAGGAGAATAAATATATTTTGAGTATAATAGAACCCTGCGTCCTTAAAAACTAAGAAAGGAGATAAATTATATCTTTGGAGTATAATAGAAACCCTGTTTCCTAAACCTAAGAAAGGGAGAATAAATTATATTTTTGAGTATAACCCTGCGTTCCGTCTAAAAAAGAAAAGAATAAATTATATCTTTGAGTATAATAGAACCCTGCGTCCCAAAACTAAGAAAGGAGAATAAATTTTATCTTTGTGTATATGAAAACCCTGCGTCCCTAAAACTAAGAAAGGAGAATAAATTATATCTTTGAGTATAATAGAACCCTGCGTTCTAAACCTAAGAAAGGAGAATAAATTATATCTTTTGAGTATAATAGAACCCTCGCGTCCCTAAACCTAAGAAAGGAGAATAAATTATATCTTTGAGTATAATAATTGCCCTTCCCCAAACCTAAGAAAGGAGAATAAATTATATCTTTTGAGTATAATAGAACCCACGTTCATAAAACTAAGAAAGGAGAATAAATTATATTTGAGCATAATAGAAACCCTGCGTTCTCAAAAACTAAGAAAGGAGAATAAATTATATCTTTTGAGGTATAATAGAACCCTGCGTTTTTAAACCTAAGAAAGCAGAATAAATTTTTGAGTATAGAACCTTGAGTTCAAAACACTAAGAACCCAACCTTGCGTTCCTAAACCTAAGAAAGGAGAAATAAATTATATCTTTGGTATAATAGAACCCTGCGTTCCTAAAAACTAAGAAAAGGAGAATAAATTATAATCTTTGAGTATAATAGAACCCTGCGTCCCTAAAAGCCCAAGAAAAGGAGAATAAATTATATCTTTGGTATAATAGAACCCTGAAAGTCCCCCAAAACTAAAGAAAAGGAGAATAAATTATGTCTTTGAGTATAATAGAACCACTGCGTTCTAAAAACTAAGAAAGGGGAATAAATTATATCTTTGAGTATAATAGAACCTCAAGTGCTCTAAACCAAAATAGGAGAATAAATTAGCATATCTTTTGAAAGTAAAATAGAACCCTGCGTCCTAAAACTAAGAAAGGAGAATAAATTATATCTTTGAGTATAATAGAACCCTGAAAGGAGACGTCCCTAAAACTTTCCTTAAACCTAAAAAGGAGAATAAATTATATCTTTGAGTATAATAAGAACCCTGCGTTCCTAAAACTAAAGAAAGGAGAATAAATTTATCTTTGAATATGTGAAACCCTTTTCGTTCTAAACCTAAGAAAAGGAGAATAAATTATATCTTTTGAGAATAATAGAACCCTGCGTTCCTAAAACTAATTTTATACAGAACCCTTGCGTTCCTAAACTAAGAAAGGGGAATAATTATATCTTTGTGTATAATAGAACCCTTTCCTAAACCAAAGAAAGGAAATAAATTATATCTTTGAAGGTATAATAGAACCCTGCGTTCCTAAAACTAAGAAAAGGAGAATAAATTATATTTTTGAGTATAATAGAACCTTTCCTAAACCTAAGAAAAGGAGAATAAATTATAGCTTTGAGGTATAATAGAACCACCATAAGTCCCTAAAACTAAGAAAGGGGAATAAAATTTATCTTTAGTATAATAGAGGCCCTGCGTTCCAAAACCTAAGAAAAGGAGAATAATTATATCTTTAAGCATAATAGAACCCTGCGTCCCTAAAATCTAAGAAAAGGGGAATAAATTATATCTTTCAGTATAAATAGAAACCCTGCGTCCTAAAACTAAGAAAAGGAGAATAAATTATGTCTTTTGAGTATACAGGAAACCTGCGTCCCTAAAACTAGAAAGGAGAATAAAATTATATCTTTGGTATAATAGAACCCTGCGTCCTAAAACTAAGAAAGGAGAATAAATTATATCTTGAGGTATAATAGAACCCTGCGTTCTAAAATTCAAAAAAGAATAAATTATATTTTGAGTATAATAGAACACTTAAAACCTAACCTAAGAAAGTAGAATAAATTATATCTTTAAAGTATAATAGAACCCTGAGTCCCTAAAACTAAAACTCATAGAATAAATTATATCTTTGAAATTATAATAGAACCCTGCGTTCTCTAAACCTAAAAAAAGAGAATAAATTATATCCTTTTGAGTAAAAATAGAACCCTGCGTTCCTAAACCTAAGAAAGGAGAATAAATTATAACTTTGGTATAATAGAACCCTGCGTTCCTAAAACCTAAGAAAAGAGAAATAATTTTATATCTTTGAAACATGAAACCATTCCTTCCTAAAACCTAAGAAAGGAGAATAAATTATATCTTTAGTGTATAATAGAACCCCGCGTTCTCAAAACTAAGAACAGGGAATAAAAAATTTTTTGAGTATAATAGTAACCTTCGTTTCTAAACCAAAAAAAAGAGAATAAATTATATCTTTGATATAATAGAACCCCGCGTTCCCAAAACCTAAGAAAAGGAGAATAAATTATATCTTTGAGCATAAAAGAACCCCTTCCCCAAAACCTAGAAAAGGAGAATAAATTATATCTTTGAGTATAATAGAACCTCTGCGTCTTAAAAACTAAGAAAGGAATAAATTATATATTTGAGTATAATAGAACCATGTGTTCCTAAAACGAAGAAAGGAGAATAAATTATATCTTTGAGTATAATAGAACCCCGCGTTCCCCAAACTTAAGAAAGGAGAATAAATTATATATCTTTTGAAATGTATAATAGAACTTTGAGTACCATAGAACCCTTTTTAAACCTAAGAAAGGAGAATAATTTATTTGAGTATAAATAGAAACCCTTATAATAAACTAAGAAAGGAGAATAAATTATATCTTTTGAGTATATTAGAACCCCGTCCTAAAAACCAAGAAAAGAGAATAAATTATATCTTTGAGTATATTAGGAACCCTGCGTCCCAAGAAAGGAGAATAAAATTATATCTTTGAGTATAATAGAACCCTGCGTTCCTAAAACTAAGAAAAGGAGAATAATTATATCTTTTGAGTATAATAGAAACCCTGCGTTCCTAAACCTAAAAAGGAAAAGAGAACCCCATGTTCCTAAACCCAAGAAAGGAGAATAAATTATATCTTTGAGTATGGCTAGAACCCTGCGTCCCTAAACTAAGAAAGGGAGAATAAATTATATCTTTGAGTATAATAGGAACCCTGGGTGTCCCTAAAACCTTAAGAAAGGAGAATAAATTATATCTTTGAGTATAATAGAACCCTCATGTTCCCAAAACTAAGAAAGGAGAATAAATTATATCTTTTGAGAGTAATAGAACCCTGGGTTCTAAACCCAAGAAAGGAGAATAAATTATATCTTTGAGTATAATAGAACCCCTGCGTCCCTAAAACTAAGAAAGGAGAATAAATTATATCTTTGAGTATAATACCCCTGCGTCCCTAAAACTAAGAAAGGAGAATAATATCTTTGAGTATAATAGAACCCTGCGTCCCTAAAACTAAGAAAGGAGAATAAATTATATCTTTGAGTATAATAGAACCCTGCGTGTCCTAAACCTAAGAAAGGAGAATAAATTATATCTTTGAGTATAATAGAACCCTGCGTCCCTAAAAACTAAGAAAGGAGAATAAATTATATCTTTGAAGAAAGGAGAATAAATTATATCTTTGGTAAATAGAACCCTGCGTTCCTAAAACTAAGAAAGGAGAATAAATTATATCTTTGAGTATAATAGAACCCTGCGTTCCTAAACCCTAAGAAAAGGAGAATAAATTATATCTTTGAGTATAATAGAAAAGGAGAATAAATTATATCCCTGCGTCCCTAAAACTAAGAAAGAGAATAAATTATATCTTTGAGAGAACCCTAAATCCCTAAACTAAGAAAGAGAATCTTTTGAGTATAATAGAACCCTGCGTCCCTAAAAACTAAGAAAGGAGAATAAATTATATCTTTGAGTATAATAGAACCCCTGCGTTCCTAAACCTAAGAAAGGAGAATAAATTATATCTTTGAGTATAATAGAACCCTGCGTCCCTAAAACTAAGAAAGGAGAATAAATTATATCTTTAGTATAATAGAACCCTTCGTCCCTAAACCTGAAAGGGAGAATAAATTATATCTTTTTGAATAATAGAACCCCGCGTTCCTAAAACTAAGAAAGGAGAATAAATTATATCTTTGAGTATAATAGAACCCTTCGTTCCTAAAACTAAGAAAGGAGAATAAATTATATCTTTGAGTATAATAGAACCCCGCGTTCCTAAAACTAAGAAAGGAGAATAAATTATATCTTTTGAGTATAATAGAACCTTCGTTCCTAAAATCTAAGAAAGGAGAATAAATTATATCTTTGAGTATAATAGTACCCTTGTTCCTAAAAACTAAGAAAGGAGGAGAATAAATTATATCTTTGAGTATAATAGAACCCTCCGTTCCTAAACCTAAGAAAGGAGAATAAATTATATCTTTGAGTAATAGAACCCCTGCGTTCTAAAACTAAGAAAAACAAATTATAAGTAAATTATATCTTTGAGTAACCAAGAAAGGAACCCATTTATCTTTAAACCCAAGTTTTAAACCTAAAAACCTAAGAAAAGGAATAAATTATATCTTTGAGTATAATAGAACCCTGCGTTCCTAAAACTAAGAAAGGAGAATAAATTATATCTTTATAGTATAAAACTAGAACCCTGAGTATAACGTTTCCTAAACCTAAGAAAGGAGAATAAATTATATCTTTTGAGTATAATAGAACCCTGCGTCCCTAAACCTAAGAAAGGAGAATAAATTATATCTTGATTTTTTAAGAAAGTAAATTAATAGTATAATAGAACCCTGCGTTCCTAAACCTTTTATACAGAAAAAACTAAGAGGAATAAAAATTATCTTTTGAGTATAATAGAACCCTGCGTTCCTAAACCTAAGAAAGGAGAATAAATTATATCTTTGAGTATAATAGAACCCTGCGTCCCTTAAACCTAAGAAAAGAAAATAAATTATATCTTTGAGTATGTAGAACCCTTCGTTCCTAAAAACTAAGAAAGGAGAATAAATTATATCTTTGGTATAATAGAACCCCGCGTTCCCAAAAACTAAGAAAGGAGAATAAATTGTATCTTTGAGTTAATAGAACCCTGCGTTCCCTAAACCAAAGAAAGGAGAATAAATTATATCTTTGAGTATAATAGAACCCCTTCCCTAAAAAGAAAAGGAAAATAAGAAAAGAGAATAAATTATAAAATGGCTTTGAAAGTAGAATAAATTATATCTTTGAGGTAAACCCTAACCTAAAACTAAGAAAGGAATTATATCTTTTTATAATAGAACCCCTGCGTTTCTAAACCTAAGAAAGGGAGAATAAATTATTTGATCTTTGTCCCTAAAATAAGAAAGGAGAATAAATTATATTTTGAGTAAACCCTGCGAAAGGAGAAGAAAATTATATCTTTTGAGTATAATAGAACCCTGTGTCCCAAACCTAAGAAAGGAGAATAAATTATATCTTTAAACCCCGCGTCCCAAAACTAAGAACCCTTTATTGCTAAAAACCTAAGAAAAGGAGAATAAATTATATCTTTGAGTAATAAACCCTGAACCCTGAGTTCCGTAAAACTAAGTCCTAAACCCAAAAAGGAGAATAAATTATATCTTTGAGCATAATAGAACCCTGCGTTCCTAAAAACTAAGAAAAGGAGAATAAATTATTGATCTTTGAGTCCCTAAAACTAGAACCCATATCTTTGAGTTCCCCAAGTTCAAACCTAAGAAAAGGAGAATAAATATATCTTTGAGTATAATAGAACTTTGTTCCTAAACCTAAGAAAGGAGAATAAATTATATCTTTGAGTATAATAGAACCCTGCGTTCCTAAAAAGAAAGCCTAAGAAACCCAGAAATTATATATTTGAACCCTGTATAATAATAAAGAACCCTGCGTTTAACCTAAGAAAGGAGAATAAATTATATCTTTGTATAATAGAACTCTTCGTTCCTAAAACTAAGAAAAAGGAGAATAAATTATATCTTTGAGTATAATAGAACCCTGCGTTCTAAACCTAAGAAAGGAGAATAAATTATAACTTTGGTATATTAGAACCCTGCGTCCCTAACCTAAGAAAGGAGAATAAATTATATCTTTGGTATAATAGAACCTGCGTTCCTAAAACTAAGAAAGGAGAATAAATTTTACTTTGAGTATAATAGAACCTGCGTTCCTAAAACCAAAGAAAGGAGAATAAATTATATCTTTGAGTATAATAGAACCCTCATGTTCCCTAAACCTAAGAAAGGAGAATAATTTATATCTTGAGTATAATAGAACCCTTCGCCCTAAACCTAAGAAAGGAGAATAAATTATTTCTTTTTAAATAAGAACCCTTCGTTGCTAAAACCTAAAAACAGAGAATAAATTATCTTTGTAATAGAAACCCCTGCGTTCGTAAACCCTGAAACTAACCCTATATCTTTTGCGTTAATGAAAACCTAAAACTAAGAAAAGAATAAGAAATAAATTATATCTTTGAGTATAATAGAACCCTGCGTTTAAACCTGAAAGGAGGAGAATAAAAAACTAAGAAAAAGGAGAATAAATCTTTGAGTATAATAGAACCCTGCGTCCCAAACCTAAGAAAAGGAGAATAAATTATATCTTTAAGTGTAATAAAGAACCCTGCGTTACTAAAACCTAAGAAAGGAGAATAAATTATACCTTTTGTGGCAATAGAACCTCATGTTCCTAAAAAATAAATTATATCTTTTGAAAGGAGAATAAATTATATCTTTGAGTATAATAGAACCCTGCGTCCCTAAAAACTAAGAAAGGAGAATAAATTATATCTTTGAGTATAATAGAACCCTGCGTTCCTAAACCCAAGAAAGGAGAATAAATTATATCTTTGAGTATAATAGAACCCTGCGTCCCTAAAACTAAGAAAGGAGAATAAATTATATCTTTGAGTATAATAGAACCCTGCGTTCCTAAACCTAAAAAGGAGAATAAATTATCTTTGAAGAAAACCCTGCGTCCCTAAAACTAAGAAAGGAGAATAAATTATATCTTTCAGTATAATAGAACCCTGCGTCCCTAAAAACTAAGAAAGGAGAATAAATTATATCTTTGAGTATAATAGAAACCTTCGCGTCCCTAAACTAAGAAAGGAGAATAAATTATATCTTTTTGAGTATAATAGAAACCCTGCGTCCCTCTAAGAAAGGAGAATAAATTATATCTAAAAAGAACCCCGCGTCCATAAAAACTAAGAAAGGAGAATAAATTATATCTTTGAGTATAATAGAACCCTGCGTCCCTAAACCTAAGAAAGGAGAATAAATTATATCTTTGAGTATAATAGAACCTGCGTCCCAAAAACTAAGAAAGGAGAATAAATTATATCTTTGAGTATAATAGAACCCTGCGTTCCTAAACCTGAAATGAGAATAAATTTTAACTTTGTATAATAGAACCCTGCGTCCCTAAACCTAAGAAAGGAGAATAAGTATTATACTTCTTTTCATAAAACCAAGAAAGGAGAATAAATTATATCTTTTGAGTATAATAGAACCCTGCGTTCCTAAACCCAAGAAAGGAGAATAAATTATATCTTTGAGTATAATAGAACCCTGCGTTCCTAAAACCTAAGAAAGGAGAATAAATTATATCTTTGGAGTATAATAGAACCCTGCGTTCCTAAACCTAAGAAAGGAGAATAAATTATATCTTTGAGTATAATAGAACCCTGCGTCCCTAAAACCTAAGAAAGGAGAATAAATTATATCTTTTGAGTATAATAGAACCCTGCGTCCCTAAAAAGGAGAATAAATTATATCTAGTATAATAGAACCTGCGTCCCTAAAAACTAAGAAAGAGAATAAATTATATCTTTGAGTATAATAGAACCCTGCGTCCCTAAAACTAAGAAAGGAGAATAAATTATATCTTTGAGTATAATAATAGAACCCTGCGTTCCTAAAAAGGAGAAGAAATTAGGAGAATAAATTATAATTTGAGTATAATAGAAATCCCTGTAAACCTAAGAAAGGAGAACCCTATAATAGAACCCCTGCGTCCCTAAAACTAAGAAAGGAGAATAAATTATATCTTTGAGTATAATAGAACCCTGCGTCCCTAAAACCTGAAAGGAGAATAAATAATATTAGTATCTTTAAAACTAAGAAAAGGAGAATAAATTATATAGTATAATAGAACCCGCGTTCCTAAACCCAAGAAAGGGAAAATAATTTATATCCCCTAAAACTAAGAAAGGAGAATAAATTATATCTTTGAGTATAATAGAACCCTGCGTCCCTAAAACTAAGAAAAGGAGAATAAATTATATATCCCCGCGTTCCTAAAACAAACCACTGCGTTCCTAAAACTAAGAAAGGGGAATAAATTATATATCTTTAAAACTAAGAAAGGAGAATAAATTATCTTTGAGTATATCAGACCCTGCGTTCCTAAAACTAAGAACGGGGAATAAATTATATCTTTGAGTATAATAGAACCCTGCGTTCCTAAACCTAAGAAAGGAGAATAAATTATATCTTTGAGTATAAAAAGAACCCTGCGTCCCTAAAACTAAGAAAGGAGAATAAATTATATCTTTGAGTATAATAGAACCCTGCGTCCCTTTAAACTAAGAAAGGAGAATAAATTATATCTTTGGTATAATAGAACCCTGCGTTCCCAAAACTAAGAAAGGAGAATAAATTATATCTTTGAGTATAATAGAAATAAATTATTCCTAAACCTAAACCCAAAAGGAGAATAAATTATATCTTTGAGTATAATAGAACCCTGCGTTCCTAAAACCAAGAAAGGAGAATAAATTATATCTTTGAGTATAATAGAACCTGCGTCCCTAAACTAAGAAAGGAAATAAATTATATCTTTGAGGAGAATAAACCAAGAAAGGAGAATAAATTTTTTGAGTATAATAGAACCCTGCGTCCCAAACCCAAGAAAGGGAAAAATCCTAAAAAAACTAAGAACTAAGAAAGGAGAATAAATTATATCTTTGAGTATAATAGAACCCTGCGTTCCTAAACCTAAGAAAGGAGAATAAATTATATCTTTTCAACCTAAGAGTATAATAGAACCCTGCGTTCCTAAACCTAAGAAAGGAGAATAAATTATATCTTTTGAGTATAATAGAACCCGTCCCTAAAAACTAAGAAAGGAGAATAAATTATATCTTTGTATATTAAAACTAAGAACCCTTTATATCCTAAAACCTAAGAAAGGAGAATAAATTATATCTTTGAGAATAATAGAACCCTGCGTTCGTAAACCTAAGAAAGGAGAATAAATTATATCTTTGAGTACAATAGAACCCTGCGTTCCTAAAACTAAGAAAGGAGAATAAATTATATCTTTGAGAATAATAGGACTCTGCGTTCCTAAACCTAAGAAAGGAGAATAAATTATATCTTTGAGTATAATAGAACCCTTGCGTTCCTAAACCTAAGAAAAGAGAATAAATTATATCTTTGAGTATAATAGAACCCCTGCGTTCCTAAAACTAAGAAAGGAGAATAAATTATATCTTTGAGTATAATAGAACCCTGCGTCCCTAAAACTAAGAAAGGAGAATATATTATATCTTTGAGTATAATAGAACCTTCGTTCCTAAAACTAAGAAAGGAGAATAAATTATATCTTTGAGTATAATAGAACACTGAGTTCCTAAAACCTAAGAAAGGAGAATAAATTATATCTTTGGTATAAACCTAGAACCTTGAGTTCCTAAACCTCCCTAAACCTAAGAAAGGAGAATAAATTATATCTTTGAGTATAATAGAACCCTGCGTCCCTAAAACCTAAGAAAGGAGAATAAATTATAGTCCCTTTCCTAAAAACTAAGAAAGGAGAATAAATTATATAGTATAATAGAACCCTGCGTTCCTAAACCTAAGAAAGGAGAATAAATTATATCTTTGAGTATAATAGAACCTGCGTTCCTAAAACTAAGAAAGGAGAATAAATTATATCTTTTGAGTATAATAGAACCCTCGTTCCCTAAACCTAAGAAAGGAGAATAAATTATATCTTTGAGTATAATAGAACCCTGCGTCCCTAAAACCAAGAAAGGAGAATAAATTATATCTTTGAGTATAATAGAACCCTGCGTCACTAAAAATAAGAAAGGAGAAGAAATTATATCTTTGAGTATAATAGAACCCTAAAACTAAGAAAAGGAGAATAAATTATATCTTTGAGTATAATAGAACCCCTGCGTCCCTAAACCTAAAAAGGAGAATAAATTATATCTTTTGAGTATAATAGAACCCTGTGTTCCCTAAATTATATTTTATGTATAATAGAACCCCCTGCGTTCCTAAAAGGAGAATAAATTATATCTTTGAGTATAATAGAACCCTGCGTCCCTAAAACTAAGAAAGGAGAATTATATCTTTGAGTTTAATAGAACCCTCTTTAAACCTAAGAAAGGAGAATAAATTATATCTTTTGAGCAAGAACCCTGCGTCCCTAAAACTAAGAAAGGAGAATAATAAATTTGAGTATAATAGAACCCTTTCCTAAACCTAAGAAAGGAGAATAAATAATTTCTTTGAGAGTAACCCTGCGTTCCTAAAACCAAGAAAGGAGAATAAATTATATCTTGAGTATAATAGAACCCCGCGTTCCTAAAAACTAAAAGGAGAATAAAAAATCTTTGAAAGGAGAATATATATTTTAACCCATGTCCCTAAAACTAAGAAAGGAGAATAAATTATATCTTTGAGTATAAACCGAAGAAAGGAGAATAGAAACCCATGTTCCCTAAACCAAGAAAGGAGAATAAATTATATCTTTGAGTATAATAGAACCCTGCGTCCCTAAAACTAAAATAGGAGAATAAATTATATCTTTGAGCATAATAGAATTAAACCTAAAAAAGCAAAATAAATTATATCTTTGAGTATAATAATAGAACCTTCGTTCCTAAACCCAAGAAAGGAGAATAAATTATATCTTTGAGTATAATAGAACCCCATGTCCCTAAATTATATTTGAGTATAATAGAAAACCCTGCGTTCCTAAACCCAAGAAAAGGAGAATAAATTATATCTTTGAGTATAATAAACCCTGCGTCCCTAAAACTAAGAAAGGAGAATAAATTATATCTTTGAGTATAATAGAACCCTTCGTCCCTAAACCTAAAAGGAGAATAAATTATATTTTTTTTATAATAGAACCCTGCTTTCCTAAAACTAAGAAAGGAGAATAAATTATATCTTTGAGTATAATAGAACCCATGTTCCTAAACCTAAGAAAGGAGAATAAATTATATCTTTGAGTATAACCCAAGAAAGAGAATAGAACCCCTGCGTCCCTAAAAACTAAGAAAGGAGAATAAATTATATCTTTGAGTATAATAGAACCCTGCGTTTTTAAAACTAAGAAAGGAGAATAAATTATATCTTTGAGAATAATAGAACCCTGCGTCCCCAAAACTAAGAAAGGAGAATAAATTATATCTTTGAGTATAATAGAACCCTGCGTTCCTAAACCTAAAAAGGAGAATAAATTATATCTTTGAGTATAATAGAACCCTGCGTCCCTAAACTAAGAAAGGAGAATAAATATATCTTTGAGTATAATAGAACCCTGCGTCCCTAAAACTAAGAAAGGAGAATAAATTATGTCTTTGAGTATAATAGAATAGAACCCTGCGTTCCTAAAACCTAGAAAGGAGAATAAATTATATCTTTGAGTATAATAGAACCCCTGCGTTTTTTTTTAAACCTAAGAAAGGAGAATAAATTATATCTTTGAGTATAAATAGAACCCTGCGTTCCTAAAAACTAAGAAAATGAGAATAAATTATATCTTTGAGTATAATAGAACCCTGCGTTCCTAAACCTAAGAAAGGAGAATAAATTATATCTTTTGAGTATAATAAACCCACGTTCCTAAACCTAAAAAAAGGAGAATAAATTATATCTTTGGAGTATAATAGAACCCCTGCGTTCCTAAACCTAAGAAAGGAAAATAAATTATCTTTGAGTATAATAGAACCTGCGTTCTTAAACCTAAGAAAGGAGAATAAATTATATCTTTGAGTATAATAGAACCCTTCCCTAAACTAAGAAAAAGAATAAATTCCTTTGAGTTAATAGAACCAAGTCCCAAACCTAAAGAAAGGAGAATAAATTATATAGAACTTTGAAATAGAGAATAAATTATATCTTTTGAGAACCCCTGTTCCTAAACCTAAGAAAGGAGAATAAAATTATATCTTTAAGTATAATAGAACCTTGCGTTCCTAAACCTAAGAAATGTGAATAAATTATATCTTTGAGTATAATAGAACCCTGTCCTAAAACCCAAGAAAGGAAAATAATTTATAAAACCAAACCCAAGAAAGGAGAATAAATTATATCTTTATATATGAACCCTGTATAAAATAGAACCTCATGTTCCTAAACCGAAGAAAAAGGAGAATAAATAAATCTTGAGTATAATAGAACCCGTGTCCCTGAAAACTATAATAGAACCCCCGCGTTCCTAAAACTAAGAAAGGAGAATAAATTATATCTTTGAGTATAATAGAACCCTGCGTTTTAAACCTAAGAAAGGAGAATAAATTATATCTTTGAGTATAATAGAACCCTGCGTCCCTAAAACTAAGAAAGGAGAATAAATTATATCTTTGAGTATAATAGAAACCTGCGTCCCTAAACTAAGAAAGGAGAATAAAATATCTTTGAGTATAATAGAACCCGTCCCTAAAACTAAGAAAGGAGAATAAATTATATCTTTGAGTATAATAGAACCCTGCGTTCCTAAAACTAAGAAAGGAGAATAAATTATATCTTTGAGTATAATAGAACCCTGCGTTCCTAAAACTAAGAAAGGAGAATAAATTATATCTTTGAGTATAATAGAACCCTGCGTCCCTAAAACTAAGAAAGGAGAATAAATATATCTTTGAGTATAATAGAACCCTGCGTCCCTAAAACTAAGAAAAGAGAATAAATAATATCTTTGAGTATAATAGAAACCTGCGCCCCTAAAACTAAGAAAAGGAGAATAATTATATCTTTGAGTATAATAGAACCCCTGCGTCCCTAAACCTAAGAAAGGAGAATAAATTATATCTTTTGAGTATAATAGAACCCCTGTCTTAAAACTAAGAAAGGAGAATAAATTATATCTTTGAGTATAATAGAACCCTGCGTCCCTAAAACTAATCTTGAAAGGAGAATAAATTATATCTTTGGTAGTAAACCAAGAAAGGAGAATAAATTATACCCCCTGCGTTCCCCTAAGAAAGGAAAATAATTTATATCTTTGAAAAACCTAAGAAAGGAGAATAAATTATATCTTTTGAGTATAATAGAACCCTTTCAGTAAAAGAACCCAAAAAAGGAGAATAAATTAATCTTGAGAAATAGAACCTGCGTTCCTAAAAACTAAGAAAAGGAGAATAAATTATATCTTTGAGTATAATAGAACCTGCGTCCCTAAAACTAAGAAAGGAGAATAAATTATATCTTTGAGTATAATAGAACCCCTGCGTTCCTAAAAAACTAAGAAAGGAGAATAAATTATATCTTTGAGTATAATAGAACCCTGCGTTCCTAAACCTAAGAAAGGAGAATAAATTATATCTTTGAGTATAATGAACCCTCATGTCCCTAAAACTAAGAAAGGAGAATAAATTATATCTTTTGAGTATAATAGAACCCTGCGTCCCTAAAAACTAAGAAAGGAGAATTCTTTGAGTAAATAGAACCCTGCGTTCCTAAACCTAAGAAAGGAGAATAAATTATATCTTTTGAGTATAATAGAACCCTGCGTTCCTAAACCTAAGAAAGGAGAATAAATTATAACTTTGAGTATAATAGAACCCTGCGTTCCTAAACCTAAGAAAGCAAAATAATTTATATCTTTGAGTATAATAGTACCCTTCCTTCCTAAACCTAAGAAAGGAGAATAAATTATATCTTTGAGTATAATAGAACCCCGCGTTCTCAAAACTAAGAACGGGGAATAAAATTTATCTTTGTGTATAATAGTACCCTTCGTTCCTAAACCAAAGAAAGGAGAATAAATTATATCTTTGAGTATAATAGAACCCCGCGTTCCCAAAACTAAGAACGGGGAATAAATTATATCTTTGAGTATAATAGTACTCTTCCTTCCTAAACCTAAGAAAGGAGAATAAATTATATCTTTGAGTATAATAGAACCCCGCGTTCCCAAAACTAAGAACGGGGAATAAAATTTATCTTGAGCATAATCTTTGTAAATAATAGAACCCTGCGTTCCTAAACCTAAGAAAGGAGAATAAATTATGTCTTTGAGTATAATAGAACCCTGCGTTCCCAAAACTAAGAAAGGGGAATAAATATATCTTTGAGTATAATAGAACCCCTGCGAAAGGAGAATTTTTATAATAGAACCTGCGTCCCCCAAACTAAGAAAGGAGAATAAATTATATCTTTAAGTATAATAGAACCCTGCGTCCCTAAAACTAAGAAAGGAGAATAAATTATATCTTTGAGTATAATAGAACCCTGCGTCCCTAAAACAAGAAAGGAGAATAAATTATATCTTTGAGTATAATAGAACCCCTGCGTTCCTAAACCTAAGAAAGGAGAATAAATTATATCTTTGGGTAATAGAACCCTGCGTTCCTAACCTAAGAAAGGAGAATAAATTATATCTTTGAGTATAATAGAACCCTGCGTCCCTAAAACTAAGAAAGGAGAATAAATTATATCTTTGAGTATAATAGAACCCTGCGTCCATAAACCTAAGAAAGGAGAATAAATTATATCTTTTGAGAACCCCAGCGTCTAAACTAAGAAAAGGAGAATAAATTATAACTGAGTATAATAGAACCCTTTCTAAACCTAAGAAAGCATATATCTTTGAGAACCCTTCCTTCCTAAACCTAAGAAAGGAGAATAAATTATATCTTTTGAGTATAATAGAACCCTGCGTCCAAACTAAAACCTTGTGTATAAAAGTTCCTAAACCAAAAGAGAAATAAATTATATCTTTGAGTATAATAGAACCTCATGTTCCCAAAACTAAGAACGGGGAATAAATCCCAAACCTAAGAAAAGGAGAATAAATTATATCTTTGAACCTCATGTCTCTGCATAATAGAACCCCTCCGTTCCTAAACTAAGAAAGGAGAATAAATTATATCTTTGAGTAATAGAACCCCGCGTTCTAAACCTTGAAGAAACCTAAGGGAGAATAAAATATATATTTGAGTATAATAGAACACTCCCTAAACCTAAGAAAAGGAGAATAAATTATATCTTTGAGTATAATAGAACCCTGCGTTCCTAAAACTAAGAAAGGAGAATAAATTATATCTTTGAGTATAATAGAACCCTGCGTTTCTAAACCTAAGAAAGGAGAATAAATTAGCCTTTGAGTATAATAGAACCCTGCGTTCCTAAAACTAAGAAAGGAGAATAAATTATATTTAGTATAATAGAACCCTGCGTTCCTAAACCTAAGAATGGAGAATAAATTATATCTTTGAGTATAAGGAGAAAAACTAAGAAAGGAGAATAAATAATATCTTTGAGTATAATAGAACCTGCGTTCCTAAAAACTAAGAAAAGGAGAATAAATTATATATTTGAGGTATAATAGAACCTGTTCCTAAAATAGAACCTAAGAAAGGAGAATAAATTATATCTTTGAGTATAATAGAACCCTGCGTTCCTAAACCTAAGAAAGGAGAATAAATTATATCTTTGAGTATAGAACCCTTCCTCCCTAAACCTAAGAAAGGAGAATAAATTATATCTTTGAGTATAATAGAACCCCGCGTTCCTAAAACTAAGAAAAGGAGGAATAAATTATATTTGTGTATAATAGAACCCACGCGTTCATAAACCTAAGAAAGGAGAATATTATATCTTTGAGTATAATAGAACCTTCGTTCCTAAACCAAAGAAAGGAGAATAAATTATATCTTTGAGTATAATAGAACCCCGCGTTCCCAAAACTAAGAACGGGGAATAAATTATATCTTTGAGTATAATAGTACCCTTCCTTCCTAAACCTAAGAAAGGAGAATAAATTATATCTTTGAGTATAATAGAACCCTGCGTTCCTAAACCTAAGAAAGGAGAATAAATTATATCTTTGAGTATAATAGAACCCTGTTCGAAGAAAGGAGAATAAATTATACTTTTGAGTATAATAGGAACCCCGCGTTCCCAAAACCAAGAAAGGAGAATAAATTATATCTTTGAGTATAATAGAACCCTGCGTTTTTAAAACCTAAGAAAGGAGAATAAATTATATCTTTGAGTATAATAGAACCCTTCCTTCCAAACCCAAGAAAGGAGAATAAGAAAGGGGAATAAATTAAAATTTATTCCTTTGTGTATAATAGAACCCTGCGTTCCTAAAACCAAAGAAAGGAGAATAAATTATATCTTTGGTATAATAGAACCATGTTCTAAAACTAAAATAGGAGAATAAATTATATCTTTTGAGTATAATAGAACCCTCCTTCCTAAACCTAAGAAAGGAGAATAAATTATATCTTTGAGTATATAATAGAACCTGCGTGTCTTTGAGTATAATAGTACCTCCGTTCCTAAACCGAAAAAAGGAGAATAAATTATATCTTTGAGTATAATAGAACCTGCGTTCTTCAACCTAAGAAAGGGGAATAAATTATATCTTTGAGTATAATAGAACCCTGCGTTTTAAACCTAAGAAAGGAGAATAAATTATAAATCTTTGAGTATAAAAGAAAAACCTTTGAGTATATTAGAACCCTTTCCTAAACCTAAAATAGGAGAATAAATTATATCTTTCCTAAAAACCAAAATAGAGTATAATAGAACCCTGCGTTTCCCAAGAAAACGGAGAATAAATTATGTCTTTTTGAGTATAATAGAGCCTGCGTTCCTAAACCTAAGAAAGGAGAATAAATTATATCTTTGAGTATAATAGAACCCTGCGTTCGTAAACCCTAGAAAGGAGAATAAATTATGTCTTTGAGTATAATAGAACCTGCGTTTTTAAAACTAAAAAAGGAGAATAAATTATATCTTTGAGTATAATAGAACTCCGCGTTCCCAAACCTAAGAACGGGGAATAAATTATATCTTTTAAGTATAATAGAACCCTTTAATCCTAAACCTGAAAGGAGAATAAATTATATCTTTTTTGAGAATAATAGAACCCTGCGTTCCTAAACCTAAGAAAGGAGAATAAATTATATTTTTTGAGTATAATAGAACCCTGCGTTCTAAACCTAAGAAAAGGAGAATAAATTATATCTTTTGAGAATAATAGTAACCTTCGTTCCTAAAACCTAAGAAAGGAGAATAAATTATATCTTTGAGTATAATAGAACACTGAGTTCCTAAACCTAAGAAAGGAGAATAAATTATAACTTTGAGTATAATAGTACCCTTCGTTCCTAAACCTAAGAAAGGAGAATAAATTATATCTTTGAGTATAATAGAACCCTGCGTTCCTAAACCTAAGAAAGGAGAATAAATTTTATCTTTGAGTATAATAGAACCCTGCGTTCCTAAACCTAAGAAAGGAGAATAAATTATATCTTTGAGTATAATATAAACCTAAGAAAGGAGAATAATTTAACCTTTGAGTATAATAGTACGTTCTGTTCTAAACCCAAGAAAGGAGAATAAATTATATCTTTGAGTATAATAGAACCCCGCGTTCCCTAAAAGGAGAATGAATTATATATTTGAAAAGGAGAAACCTAAAAAGGAGAATATATTATTCTTGAGTATAATAGAACCCTCGTCCCTAAACCTAAGAAAGGAGAATAAATTATCTTTGGTATAATAGAACCCCGTTCCCAAAAAAAGAAAGGAGAATAAATTATAACTTTGAGTATAATAAAACCCTTAACATTGTATAATAGAACCCCTAAAACCAAGAAAGGAGAATAAATTATATCTTTTGAGTATAATAGAACCCCTGCGTTCCTAAAACCTAAGAAAGGAGAATAAATTATATCTTTTGAGTATAATAGAACCCTGCGTTCCTAAACTAAGAAAGAATAATATATCTTTGATAATATCCCTTTCGTTCCTAAACCTAAGAAAGGAGAATAAATTAGAACCCCTGCGTTCCTAAACCTAAGAACAGGAGAATGAATTATATCTTTGAGTATAATAGAACCCTGCGTTCCTAAACCCAAAAAGGAGAAATTATGTCTTTGATATAATAAACCCTGGAGAATAATTTATATCTTTGAGTATAATAGAACCCTGCGTCCCTAAACCTAAGAAAGGAGAATAAATTATATCTTTGAGTATAATAGAACCCCGCGTGCCAAAAAATAAGAAAGGAGAATAAATTATATCTTTGAGTATAATAGAACCCTGCGTTCCTAAACCTAAGAAAGGAGAATAAATTATAACATTGAGTATAATAGAACCCTGCGTCCCTAAACCTAAAAAGGAGAATAAATTATATATTTGAGTATAATAGAACCCTGCGTTCCTAAACCTAAGAAAGGAGAATATATTATATCTTTGAGTATAATAGTAACCTTCGTTCCTAAACCTAAGAAAGGAGAATAAATTATATCTTTGAGTATAATAGAACACTGAGTTCCTAAACCTAAGAAAGGAGAATAAATTATAACTTTGAGTATAATAGTACCCTTCGTTCCTAAACCTAAGAAAGGAGAATAAATTATATCTTTGAGTATAAAAGAACCCCTGCGTCCCTAAAACTAAGAAAGGAGAATAAATTATATCTTTGAGTATAATAGAACCCTGCGTCCTAAAAACTAAGAAAGGAGAATAAATTATATCTTTTGAGTATAATAGAACCCTGCGTTCCTAAAAACTAAGAAAGGAGAATAAATTATATCTTTGAGTATAATAGAACCCTGCGTCCCTAAAACTAAGAAAGGAGAATAAATTATATCTTTGAGTATAATAGAACCCTGCGTCCCTAAAAACTAAGAAAGGAGAATAAATTAAAACTGAGTATAATAGAACCCTGCGTCCCTAAAACTAAGAAAGGAGAATAAATAATATTTTAAATTAGAGTATAATAGAACCCCTGCGTCCCTAAAACTAAGAAAGGAGAATAAATTATATCTTTGAGTATAATAGAACCCTGCGTTCCTAAACCTAGAAAGGAGAATAAATTATATCTTTGAGTATAATCGAACCCCAAGAAAAGTCCCTAAAACTAAGAAAGGAGAATAAATTATATCTTTGAGTATAATAGAACCCTGCGTTCCTAAAAAACTAAGAAAGGAGAATAAATTATATCTTTGAGTATAATAGAACCCTGTTCCTAAAACTAAGAAAGGAGAATAAATTATATCTTTGAGTATAATAGAACCCTGCGTTCCTAAACCTAGAAAGGAGAATAAATTATATCTTTGAGTATAATAGAACCCTTACGTTCCTAAAACTAAGAAAGGAGAATAAATTATATCTTTAGTGTAATAGAATAAACCAAGAAAGGAGAAAGGAAAATTATATCTTTGAGTATAATAGAACCCTGCGTCCCTAAAACTAAGAAAGGAGAATAAATTATATCTTTTGAGTATAATAGAACCCTGCGTCCCTAAAACTAAGAAAGGAGAATAAATTATATCTTTGGTATAATAGAACCCTGCGTCCCTAAAACCTAAGAAAGGAGAATATTATATCTTTGAGTATAATAGAACCCTGCGTCCCTAAAACTAAGAAAGGAGAATAAATTATATCTTTGAGTATAATAGAACCCTGCGTTCCTAAACCTAAGAAAGGAGAATAAATTATATCTTTGAGTATAATAGAACCTGCGTTCCTAAAACTAAGAAAGGAGAATAAATTATATCTTTGAGTATAATAGAACCCTGCGTCCCTAAAAACTAAGAAAGGAGAAATAGAACCTAAATTATATCTTTTTGAGTATAATAGAACCCTTCGTTCAAAACCCAAGAAAGGTGAATAAATTATAACTTTGAGTATAATAGAACCCTGCGTCCCTAAACCTAAAAAGGAAAATAAATTATATCTTTGAGTATAATGAACCTGCGTTCAAAAAACCTAAGAAAGGAGAATAAATTATATCTTTGTGTATAATAGAACCCTGCGTTCATAAACCTAAGAAAGGAGAATAAATTATATCTTTGAGTATAATAGAACCCTGCGTTCCTAAACCTAAGAAAGGAGAATAAATTATATCTTTGAGTATAATAGAACCCTGCGTCCCTAAAACTAAGAAAGGAGAATAAATTATATCTTTGAGTATAATAGAACCCTGTTCCTAAAACTAAAAGGAAACCTTTGAATAATAAAACCCTGCGTTCCCAAACCTAAGAAAGAATAAATTATATCTTTGAGTATAATAGAACCCTGCGTTCCTAAAACTAAGAAAGGAGAATAAATTATATCTTGAGTATAATAGAACCCTGCGTCCTAAAACTAAGAAAGGAGAATAAATTATATCTTTGAGTATAATAGAACCCTGCGTCCCTAAAACTAAGAAAGGAGAATAAATTATATCTTTGAGTATAATAGAACCCCCTAAACCTAGTTTTAAGTATTATAGAAAAAACCTAAGAAAGGAGAATAAATTATATCTTTGAGTATAATAGGAACCCTTCGTTCCTAAAACTAAGAAAGGAGAATAAATTATATCTTTGAGTATAATAGAACCCTGCGTCCCTAAAACTAAGAAAAGGAGAATAAATTATATCTTTGGTATAATAGAACCCTGCGTCCCTAAAACTAAGAAAAGGAGAATAAATTATATCTTTGAGTATAATAGAACCCTGCGTTCCTAAAACTAAAAAGGAGAATAAATTATATCTTTGGTATAATGAACCCTGAAAACTAAGAAAGGAGAAATAAATTATCTTTGAGTATAATAGAACCCTGCGTTCCTAAAACTAAGAAAGGAGAATAAATTATATCTTTGAGTATAATAGAACCCTGCGTTCCTAAACCTAAGAAAGGAGAATAAATTATATCTTTGAGTATAATAGAACCCTTCCCTAAACTAAGAAAGGAGAATAAATTATATCTTTGAGTATAATAGAACCCTGCGTCCCTAAAACCTAAGAAAGGAAATAAATTATATCTTTGAGAATAAATTAAAACTAAAGGAGAATAAATTTACTTTTGAGTATAATAGAACCCTGCGTTCCTAAACCTAAGAAAGGAGAATAAATTATATCTTTGAGTATAATAGAACCCTGCGTTTTTAAACCTAAGAAAGGAGAATAAATTATATCTTTGAGTATAATAGAACCCTGCGTTTTTAAACCTAAGAAAGGAGAATAAATTATATCTTTGAGTATAATAGAACCCCGCGTTCCCAAAACTAAGAACGGGGAATAAATTATATCTTTGAGTATAATAGAACCCTGCGTTCCTAAACCTAAAATAGGAGAATAAATTATATCTTTGAGTATAATAGAACCCTGCGTTCCTAAACCTAAGAAAGGGAGAATAAATTATATCTTTGAGTATAATAGAAACCCTGCGTTCCTAAACCTAAGAAAGGAGAATAAATTATATTTGAGTATAATAGAACCCTTTCTCAAACCTAAGAAAGCAAAATAAAAAATTAAGTATAATAGTACCCTTCGTTCCTAAACCTAAGAAAGGAGAATAAATTATATCTTGATCTTATGAGTATAATAACCCCCTTCGTTCCCATAAGAAAGGGGAATAAATTAGATAATAGTACCCCGCGTTCCTAAACCTAGAAAGGAGAATAAATTATATCTTTGAGTATAATAGAACCCTTGTTCCTAAAAACCCAAGAAAGGAGAATAAATTATATCTTTGAGTATAATAGAACCCTTCGTTCCCAAACCTAAGAAAAGGAGAATAAATTATATCTTTGAGTATAATAGAACCCTGCGTTCCCCAAACCTAAGAAAGGAGAATAAATTATATCTTTGAGTATAATAGAACCCTGCGTTCCTAAACCTAAGAAAGGAGAATAAATTATATCTTTGAGTATAATAGAACCCTCCGTTCCTAAACCTAAGAAAAGGAGAATAAATTATATCTTTGAGTATAATAGAACCCTGCGTTCCTAAACCTAAGAAAGGAGAATAAATTATATCTTTTGAGTATAATAGAACCTGCGTTCCCAAACCTAAGAAAAGGAGAATAAATTATATCTTTGAGTATAATAGAACCCTGCGTTCCTAAACCTAAGAAAGGAGAATAAATTATATCTTTGAGTATAATAGAACCCTGCGTTCCTAAACCTAAAAAGGAGAATAAATTATATCTTTGAGTATAATAGAACCCCTCGTTCCTAAACCTAAAATAGGAGGAATAAACCCTTAAACCTAAAATCTTTTGAGTATAATAGAACCTAAAACCTAAGAAAGGAGAATAAATTATGTCTTTGAGTATAATAGAGCCTGCGTTCCTAAACCTAAGAAAGGAGAATAAATTATATCTTTGAGTATAATAGAACCCTGCGTTTTTAAACCTAAGAAAGGAGAATAAATTATATCTTTGAGTATAATAGAACCCTGCGTTTTTAAACCTAAGAAAGGAGAATAAATTATATCTTTGAGTATAATAGAACCCCGCGTTCCCAAAACTCAAAAAATTATATCTTTAATATAATAAATTCGTAAACCTAAACCTAAACCCAAACCTAAAGGAGAATAAATTATGGCTTTGATTAATAGAGCCTCTTTGAAAGGAGAATAAATTATAAGTAGAACCCTGCGTTCCTAAACCTAAGAAAGGAGAATAAATTATATCTTTGAGTATAATAGAGCCTGCGTTCAAACCTAAGAAAGGAGAATAAATTATATCTTTGAGTATAATAGAAAGGTTCCCAAAATCTAAGAACGGGGAATAAATTATATCTTTTAAATATAATAGAGTTGCTAAACCTAAGAAAGGAGAATAAATTATATCTTTGAGAATAATAGAACCCTGCGTTCCAAACCTAAGAAAGGAGAATAAATTATATCTTTGAGTATAATAGAACCCTTGTTCCTAAACCTAAGAAAGGAGAATAAATTATATTTTGAGTATAATAGAACCCTGCGTTCCTAAACCTAAGAAAAGGAGAATAAATTATATCTTTGAGTATAATAGAACCATGCGTTCCTAAACCTAAGAAAGGAGAATAAATTATATCTTTTATAATAGAACCCCATGCGTTCCTAAACCTAAGAAAGGAGAATAAATTATATCTTTGAGTATAATAGACCCTGCGTTAAAACCTAAGAAAGGAGAATAAATTATATCTTTGAGTATAATAGAACCCTGCGTTCCTAAACCAAGAAAAAAGAATAAATTATATCTTTGAGTATAATAGAACCCGCGTTCCTAAACCTAAGAAAGGAGAATAAATTATATTTTGGTATAATAGGACCCTGTTCCTAAACCCAAGAAAGGAGAATAAATTATATCTTTGAGTATAATAGACCCTGCGTTCCTAAACCTAAGAAAGGAGAATAAATTATATCTTTGAGTATAATAGACCCTGCGTTCCTAAACCTAAGAAAGGAGAATAAATTATATCTTTGAGTATAATAGACCCTGCGTTCCTAAACCTAAGAAAGGAGAATAAATTATATCTTTGAGTATAATAGAACCCTGCGTTCCTAAACCTAAGAAAGGAGAATAAATTATATATTTGAGTATAATAGAACCCTGCGTTCCTAAGAAAAGGAGAATAAATTATATCTTTGAGTATAATAGAGCGTTTAAAACTTCCTAAACCCTAAGAAAGGAGAATAAATTATATCTTTGAGTATAATAGACCCTGCGTTCCTAAACCTAAGAAAGGAGAATAAATTATACCTTTGAGTATAATAGAACCCTGCGTTCCTAAACCTAAGAAAGGAGAATAAATTATATCTTTGAGTATAATAGACCCTTCGTTCTAAACCTAAGAAAAGGAGAATAAATTATATCTTTGAGTATAATAGAACCCTGCGTTCTTAAACCTAAGAAAAGGAGAATAAATTTATATTTTGTATAATAGAACCCTTCGTTCCTAAACCTAAGAAAGGAGAATAAATTATATCTTTGGTATAATAGAACCCTGCGTTCCTAAACCTAAGAAAAAGGAGAATAAATTATATCTTTGAGTATAATAAACCCTTTGTTCCTAAACCTAAGAAAGGAGAATAAATATATCTTTGAGTATAATAGAACCCTGCGTTCCTAAAACCTAAGAAAGGAGAATAAATTATATCTTTGAGTATAATAGAACCCTGCGTTCCTAAACCTAAGAAAGGAGAATAAATTATATCTTTGAGTATAATAGAACCCTGCGTTCCTAAACCTAAGGAAATAAATTATATCTTTGGTATAATAGAACACCTTCGTTCCTAAACCTAAGAAAGGAGAATAAATTATATCTTTGAGTATAATAGAACCCTGCGTTCTTAAAGCTAACAAAGGAGAATAAATTATATATTTGAGTATAATAGAAACATTCGTTCCTCAACCTAAGAAAGGAGAATAAATTATATCTTTGAGTATAATAGAACCCTGCGTTTCTAAACCTAAGAAAGGAGAATAAATTATATCTTTGAGTATAATAGAACCCTTGAACCCCTAAACCTAAGAAAGGAGAATAAATTATATCTTTGAGTATAATAGAACCCTGCGTTCCTAAACCTAAGAAAGGAGAATAAATTATATCT
The DNA here is from genome assembly GCA_903632075.3 of Acanthosepion pharaonis. NCBI lineage: Eukaryota > Metazoa > Mollusca > Cephalopoda > Sepiida > Sepiidae > Acanthosepion > Acanthosepion pharaonis. The sequence goes on along the minus strand of CAHIKZ030001019.1, from coordinate 633,411 downwards.
TTGAGTATAATAGAACCCTGCGTTCCTAAACCTAAGAAAGGAGAATAAATTATATCTTTGAGTATAATAGTACGCTTTGTTCCTAAACCTAAGAAAGGAGAATAAATTATATCTTTGAGTAATAGAACAGAAAACCTAAGAAAGGAGAATAAATTATAACTTTTGGTATAATAGTTTCGTTCCTAAACCTAAGAAAGGAGAATAAATTATATCTTTGCGTAATAGACCCTGCGGTCCTAAACCTAAGAAAGGAGAATAAATTTTACCTTTTGAGTATAATAATAGAACCCTGCGTTCCTAAACCTAAAAAGGAGAATAAATTATATCTTTGAGTATAATAGAACCCTGCGTGCCTAAACCTAAGGAGAATAAAGGAGAATAAATTATATCTTTGAGTATAATAGAACCCTTCGTTCCTAAACCTAAGAACGGAGAATTTATATCTTTGTGTAAAACCTACCCTAAACAAGAAGGAGAATAATTTATCTTTAAAAAGGAGAATAAATTATATCTTTGAGTATAATAGAACCCTGCGTTCCTAAACCTAAGAAAGGAGAATAAATTATAACATTTGATAGAACCCTGCGTCCCTAACCTAAAAAAGGAGAATAAATTATATCTTTTGAACCCCTGCGTTCCTAAACCTAAGAAAGTAGAATAAATTATATCTTTGCGTATAATAGAACCCTGCGTTCCTAAACCTAAGTAAGGAGAATAAATTATATCTTTGAGTATAATAGAACCCTGCGTTCCTAAACCTAAGAAAGGAGAATAATTTATATCTTTGAGTATAATAGAACCCTGCGTTCCTAAACCTAAGAAAGGAGAATAAATTATATCTTTGAGTATAATAGAACCCTGCGTTCCTAAAACTAAGAAAGGAGAATAAATTATATCTTTGAGTATAATAGGACTCTGCGTTCCTAAACCTAAGAACGGGGAATAAATTCTATCTTTGAGTATAATAGAACCCCGCGTTCCTAAACCGAAGAATGGAGAATAAATTATATGTTCGTGTGTAATAGAACTCTGCATTCCTAAACCTAAGTATAGAGAATAAATTATATCTTGGATTATAATAGAACCCCGCGTTCCTAAACCTAATAATGGAGTATAAATTACTTTTTTTAATATAATAGAACCTCGCGTTTCTGAAGCTGCAAACATCCTTGAATATTCAACAAATATTTTTCTTCCCTTTGCCTTGGATATTCTTTCTTTTCTTTGTCTTTTTAACTTGAACGTTATCTTTGTTTTTCTTCCTTTTTGGTGAATACATTCTTTTTGTCCCAAAACTTTTTCTCGAACTTTTCTTTAGCCAGTGCATTCTTTCTTTCTTTCTTTCTTTCTTTCTTTCTTTCTTTCTTTCTTTTTTCTTTCTTCTTTGTTTTTTCTTTCTTTCTTTTATCGGTTTTTTCTTTTTTCCTTTTTTTTCTTCATTATATAATTTCCTTCTTTTTTCTGAATTTCTTTTATGAAATATCTTAATTCCCCTCAATTACTCGCTTGCTTTTGTAGCTGATCTGTTATTCTTTCTCTTCTCGTATGATATATATATATATATATATATATATATATATATATATATATATATATATATATATATTGCTATGAAAATATCACTGCCAAATGCCAAATTGATGTATCCGTTAATCTTTTTCAGCTCTGTTGTCAAAATCTAAACAAAGTTATTAAATTAAGAGAAAATATATCGTTAGTAACAAAGAAAAAACAGCTGAACTGTTATGTAATATTAATCCTCCGATATGGCAGTGAATGCTTGAAAATCTTTTCACTGATGATCGAGAGACCTGAAGATACAATAACTTTATTCTACAGAAGGGTACGTACAATACCATGGACCGAACTTGCGAGCAACGACGAAGTATTACAAAAAATGTTAATGAACACAAGATACTTATACTTCATATGAAGAAGAGATAGTTGAAATTTCTTGTGCAGCTATTGAGGAAATACGGTTTGAAAAATCTAATAGACACATGTTTTATGGATGGTAAAATAAGGAAAAGAAAACATTGCGTAACCTATCTAGCGAGCTTCAGTAAAAGTTTAGTAGAGATAAAAAGACAAAATTTATTACGAACTACAAAGGACGGCAACTTATGGAGATTCTTTACCGTCAACTTCCCGAAAGACCACGACACGTAGAAATAGAAGCGTAATTTTAACTCCATAAAAGATCAAGGACAAGTTGGCTTGACATTTGTAAGCGTCAAAAGACGGCGGAAAAGGTATCAGGAATTTCGTTTAGGGAATGAGAACCTAATTAAGCGATCGTAATGATAAGCTGATCTCTTTGGGTAAACAAAATCCGAAAGCAAGTCAGGAAACTGGCAGAACATTGAACATCTCGCGCTTCTCTCTGTCAGCATTTAAAAAAAAAATAGAACGTTGAAGAAGGCGGATATGTTTATCCTTTATGAATTGGCTGATAATCCAGGAAACTGTGGCTCAGATGCGTGATCCGGGGAGCTGGCTTGACTTGAATGTGCTCTATCATTGCGCTGAATAATTACGGGCTTTCGAGAAATGGGTATGCTTAAAAGAGATAAGTTTCCTGAACATCACACAAATAACACCTCTGCTTTTAAAAAAATGATTTATGGTTACTGTGCGATGGTCGGCTAAGGCATAATTAATTATTCCTTTTTTGCTACAACAACTATCCATTAATAATCCATGACGTAACATTGGAGGAACGATGGAGTAATTGATAACACCTCGGATTGAGGAATCGGAGAGCCGAGATCGAATTCCAGTCGGAGTTATTACATCTACTTACTTGCTAATACCGGTCACATTATATTAAAAATAGTATAGTGTGAATCCTCTTCTAATCCACCCCCAGCTATGGATAAATAACGGGACAAACTGGATTCAACAGGTCTAGGGGAACGAAAAACCCTGAATTCAAAACGTCAAAGAGAGTTAGACTCCGTTAGGTTACCTTGCCCAAGAAACACCACTTCTACTACGGATGCAGTACACATGGTGGCACAACGACCCTACGAGTCACGGGTTAAAAATAAACATATTCATTAAAAATTAAGATGGGCAAAAGTATGAACCTTTTCTTATCAGGAAATAGCAGGACATTTATCGCCTTGGGTGGCAACCGGTCTAGGAGAAGGAGAACTCTGAATTCAAAACCGACCTGGAGTGGGTTGGACTCCGTTAGGTTACCTTGCCCAAGAAACACCACTTCTACTACGGATGCAGTACACATGGTGCCACAACGACCCTAAGTGTCACTGGTAAATAATTACATGATTAGACGTATGTAGGGTAAATTAAAATAATAATTGGCCGATACTAGGAAACGAAGATCACCCAGTTCTGCCCCACAACAAATAATACACGCCCTCTAAATTCACGGTTCACTGATTAAAAGTTGCAAAACCTTGGCAAATCTATCTTCACCAGAAAATTTATCCAATAGAAAATTTTCTTTTTTACTTTTTTTTTTTTTTTTTTTTTTTTTTACAGTAAGTTTTACCCTGAACAAGGTCCGGAAGCCACTAGAAGTAAAGTAACATTTTATGCGGATACGAATAAAGAATAACGGTTAACTTGAACATAAGATCGTATTAATCAAGGTAACATCCTCTTGGGAGTCGGTTCTACAGGGCAGCGGTTCACGGGAAGAAGATGTTCCAGTGGAAATTACTCCTCACCAATGGAATACGGACGGAATGTGGGCGGTTCGCTACAATGCGCGAAGAATGATGGGCCCTAACCATGAAGGTTAAAACTAGCAAAACCAAGGAATAGATTTCGTCCGAACACTTTCCATGCAAATAGCGATAGAACAGTGAGAGTCTTGTCACATCCAGCCTTTGAAATATCTAATGTTATTGTCCTTGATGTGTATATCTTATCAAGAGCCTCACTAAGTCTGTGAGTAATGGTAGGAAATCAGCAGTAGATCGGGCCAATCGAAAACCGTACTGCTTGTCGCTCAAGAGATTGTTCTTGCTCAACGACCTTTTTGTTAATTATAGCCTCAATAAACTTACTAATGATGCTGAGGAGACTGATGGGTTTATACCGGGAGAGGGAAGAACGCTCGCCCGTGTTGTGTGAAGAAGTCGAAACATTTGAATAGTTTATTAAGGCATAAGACAAATTATATAAACATGTAATCGTTACGTTGGAAGAAAGCCGTAGAACGAAAGAAACGGATATTATTTTGATTAAAGTAAAAGTGCATTTTGATTTTAACAAATTTTCATCTATCTGAATATGACATTTATCATGGGAGCATCTAATTCCATGAAACTAGAAATTAGGAATACTCAGCAAAGACCGAACTCAATCCCATTATAATGGTCAGTAAGGTATACTTGATTACCATTTTCACATGTTAAGGCACCTTGGCAAGAGGGTGTACACTCACCCAGAAGAATTATCAGAATAAACATTTAGTTTATTTTGGAGATGAATAAAAGAACAAAGTAGTTTGGTGTAACTGAACAAGGGAATCCATTCATTGAACAGAATCTGAAAACATCAAACTGGCACTGAAATAAATGTGACTGTATGCATGGAAAATGAAAAAAAAAAAAGAAAAAAGGACCTACTTAGACTAGTGAATAGAGGTGTGGCCCAATTCTCCTCCATGATAATGCGTAACCTCAGAAGGCTACCCAGCTTTGGCTATGGGATTTGGGAGAATTCCTCTTATTTACCACAAATCATTTCCGCAGATTATCAATTATTTAGACATTTCAACTTTCTGTAAGCAATTGAAGATTCTGTTGTAGTGAAAAAGTCGAAGCATTTGAAAGGTTTTTTTTTTTTTAAGCTCAAGACGAAGGTTCCTTTTTACAAATGGGATAAATAGCTAACCTTTATGTTAGGTGAAAATTGTAGAAAAACTAATGGATATTATTTTGATTAAGTAAAAGAGAATTTTGATTAAAAGAAAGCTTGTGAAACTCCCTTCCAGCTCTATGCTTTAAATTTAATTTAATTGCAATGTCAATCGCTATCTATCCTATCTATCCTTCTTGATTACTGTTTTCTTTTCTAGCTCATCATTAATGTTTCTGTTCCTAATTCTTCCACGCCTTGTAACCTCTTTCGTCTTAGCGGCTTACTATCTTGCTTGGGGTGATACTGATTTATTTCAACACAATGCACGCCCTCAGAATTCATGGCCCACCTTTTCTTCTCCATGATAATACGCATCCACAGAATTCCCGGCCTACCTTTCAAATGTTGCACAGCCTTGGCCATGAGATCTTAGAGATTGCTTCTTATTCACCATAAATTATTCTCACAGACACTTTCATCTTTCCGTACGAAATAGAAGATTCTGTTGTAGTGAAGCATTTGATTTTTTAACACATAAGATGAAGGTTTCCTTTACAAATTGAATAAACAGCTAATTGTTACGTTGGAAAAAAGGCGTAGAGCAAAAAAAAAACGGATATTATTTTGATTAAAATAAGAATACATTTTGATTAAATTATTTTTTTTTATTCATAAGAATACTATGAGACAATTACTATGAGACAATTACTATGAGACAATCAACACACAAGTCACAAGTCATCGTGACCGAGAGTTTGAGTGTGCTAGCCTTATCCACATTGTTGATCCCGCTAGATAACACGCTCTTTCCAAGAAACTATAAGGTAGCTCAGCATAGTTGTAGTATAAACAACAGATGGGCTCAGTGGATGTTGAATAGATACAAATGTGCCTGAGCAGGCGTCTGCATTTGGGATTAGCTAACCACCCTAGTAGATTAGCATCCTCAGATTCAAGAGGCTGCGTCACTTACATGGGACAATCTAATACCATGAAAGGAAGAATTAGGAAAACTCAGCAAAGGCCGGACTCAATATCATGGTCAGCAAGTTATTCTTGATTACCATTTTCCAATGTTAAGGCAACTTGTCAAGATGATGTACCCTCATACGGAAGAATTATCAGAATAAACATTTAGTTTATTTTGGAGACAAATAAAAGAAAGTAGTTTGGAGTAAGCAAATGAATGCAGTCGTTGAACAGAATCTGAAAGCAGTAAACTGGCACTGCAACAAATGTAACTGTATGCATGGAATAATGAAAAAAAGAAAAGGACCTAGCTAGACTAGTGAATATGATAATGCGTACCCTCAGAACTCATCGCCCACCGTTCAAAAGTTGCACTGCCTTGACTATGGGATTTTAAAGAATGCATTCTATTCACCACAAGTGATTCCTACAGATTGCCAATTATTTAAAATAGTTTGGATACTATTTATGTAGCCATAAGACGAAAGTTTCTTATACAAATGGGATAAACAGCAGGGTAGTTAAAACATGACTTGTTATTTTTTCTCTTCCTAATCCCTATTCATTTATTGTTCTCCCTCCATAATATTTTTTTCCTTTTTTCTCGTATTCTTTCAGACGCAGTAACCCATTGCGTCATAGTTACTTTACTGCCTGGTCTGAGGTGAAATGATTAAAAAAAAGACATTTTTAATAGCTCTTAAATAAAAGCCTACAGTGGAGCAATGGGTAGAGGTTTGAGGAATCGTTGAGCCGAGTTCGAATTCCAGCCAAATTCATTACATTCCCTTACGTGCTAATACATTGAGGAAACGTATGAATATGGGTAAACAGTAGGACAGACCAGGTTTTATAGCCTTGGATAGCAACTGGTTTACCACAGAAAGAAATGGCAACCTACTGCGGGAAAAATCTGCCTCGTCAGTGATGTATCGAAAGATACATGATCGCCTAAGCGTCTATCACGCACGGCATGTAACTGAACTGGTATTCAATTACGCGCTAATAGCCTTTGGAAAGGTATAAATCCTCGTCTTCTCCCCCCCCCCCTAGCTATGGGTAAATAGCAGGACAGACCGGGTTCTATAGCCTTGGATGGCAACTGGTCACCGCTGAAAGAAAGGGCAACCTACTGCAGGAAAAAATCTGCCTCGTCAGTGATGTATTGAAAGATACATGATCGCCTAAGCGTTTATCACGCACGGCACATAATTGATAATTATACGCCATTTTATCATATTTTTGAGATCTAAGTTAAACATTTATGACGTCGTTTCTATTAGGCGCCTTGCAGTAGATGCTAATAAGTAGAATTATTTTCTGTAGAGATTTACTTCATACGAATCTTACTGTGAAAACATTGATTTGCATATGTTACTGGACAATATGCACGCAGTACTTATTAATATAGTTTCTTGTGTCCGATATTGTAGAGTGCTTATACAACTTCTTCATAATCCTCTTTAGTGGATTTTACTCTTTTCTTCTTTTTTCAGTTATAAATGATTGTATGCATGAAAAATTGAAAATGGAATAAAAGCTGCTTAGACTAGTGAATAGAGATAGCCCAGTTCTCCTGCATGGCAATGCACACCCTCTAAATTCACAAGCCACCGTTCAAAAGTTGCAAAGCCTTGGCTATGAGATTTTGAAGAATCCGTTGTATTCTAACAGAAATCTTTCCAACAGATTATCAATAAAACTGTGTAACGGTGAGAGATTAAGCGCTGAGTTGCCGACGAAGAATTTTCTAGAACTTTCGAGATGTTTCTAAAAGTTTCAAGAATTTCTGGGATATTCTGGCAACATAGATGCCAGTATAGACACAGAAGATGTAAGCTCAAAAGTTCAGTTTACTTCTAGCTGTCTGACTTCCCGTCACTTGATTTCGCTAAAAATAAGTGTTGGATTTTGTCTACGTTCATTGTTGTTGTTGGATTTTGTTACGTATTTTATTTGCGGTTCGTAAGAATGCTGATAATTTGAAGAAAGAAAAAAGTCTTAAATTAAATCGAAAGTGAACCCCAAGACAAAGAAGCTAAGAGATAGATTGAAGGACATACCGAAAACAAGAGAGAATATACTCTTATCTTGTTTTCCCATTTCGTGACTACGAAAAAGGTAATAGATAGATTGAATGACATACCAAAAACAAAAGAAAAAATAATTTTATTTTGTTTCTCATTTTGTGAATAAGGACCTCGCTAGAATAGCGTTGGAATTCACTTAGACATCTAGTTAAAGTGAAGCCCAAGGAACGATGTGAGTGTAGTGATATTTTCAACAGAGACCACCAAACTAGTTACAGGTGATAATTTTATGACTACAGGTGGGTGGGGAAAAAGTTAAAGAAATGATTCTATGTCACTTGTTGATAGGGGTGGAGGATGCGCGTGTCACTAAAAGAACAAGATTTTCTCCAGGCGGAAAAATTTCAGTCAAGTGGGAAAAAAAAAAGAATTACGGATCAAACGTGATAATTAGGAATAAAGGAATGCAGATAATAATTTTACGGTAACGTTAAAAATAGCATCTATTTTGTGTCAGGTGTTCACGGTGGAACACCTATTCCATGGATGGTGGCAGCATGAGGAGTTGATATGAGAGTGTGAGAGGAAAATGAATACGCCCACTGAAAGGTACTGGTGCGAACAATAGTTTGAGATGGCTAATCGAAATATTGCTATCCCCCGCAGGGAGAGCACCCCATATCTGGATATACAAGGACCACCCAGCAGCACCCGTGGAGAGATTTGATTAGGTGACAGGAGATTCGAAGACATCTCATAACAAGCCAACCCTAACCCGGTTTTTGGAGGTTGGACTCCATAGATAGCCATGCATAGATCCCATAAATAGCCTCCCTTCTTCCCTTTTTAAAGCTCCACTGCCCGCTTCCTACACCATTATCCCAACACACCTCTACCACAAGAAAAAACTTACCCTACGGGAGAGAAATCATGTGAGGCCGACAGAATCACCTTAGAACGGGACCTCTCTTCACAGAGGAAAGCCGTTAAAAGTGTCCATTGTAGACGGTCGGTCGGTGGAGGACTCTCGGAATTTTCCTAAAGTCTACGGGCTAACAGCCTGGATCCGGAACTCAGGGAGAGACCTTAAAGTCTAGGACCATCTGTCTGAGTTAAAGACGGTGGAAATGGGAACACCAGACTTAAAAAAATTACAAAAGTTTTGTGTCGGGAGGGATCCTGTTATTCTCTTACTTTATATAGGTATCTTACTTTACCTTATACCACGGACGTCGCCGGTATAGTCCTGGATGGTCGCATGAGATGAGATGAATACAGGGAGCCTAGTTCAATCCGTCGGGGTACTTTTGTCCGCAGATTTCCGTACGGTATGTGACTAAAGGAACCAACTTAAAAAATGTTTCTCGGGGTAGCCAGTTTGAATGCGAGGGGCTTGAGGGATCGGAATAAGGCTGCCCGTCTTCATCGTGACCTCCTGTCCTTCGGCGTAGATGTGGCCGAGATCCAGGAAACACAGTTTGTTTTCAAGATTGATACTCGTATGTTGCCTAACGACTATGTTGTCTATTCAGCATACGGGAATCGGCTGGCCAGAAGTGTTTCCTTGCTGGTTAAACATACCCTGGGTTCGAGGGTCGACTTTGTCCGTGCAGTGAGAAGCTGTTGATCATGGCCGATATTGCAGTGGACAATAGTTAATTTGGGGTCATTACGGTTTAAGCGCCTCTCGAAGTCAAGTGACTTACCTGCCAACATGGCTGCCTTCTTCTGTCTCACCATTTCCCGAATCTTTGACAGATTGATGTGGTGTACACATATCTATAATCGTTGGCTCAGGCGACACAGGCATGGCGCTTGGTTTTGGAGTCTTGATTATGGGTGCTTCAAGTTTCCTTAGGAATCTACGGGTTATTCTGCCTGATCCTGCAACTCAAATTCTATATTGACGGTTGGGAAGCGTCTCTACTATTCGCCCAGCTATGTCCCATCGAATGCTACTTGGCTTTTGAATGGAGACTGTGTCACCCTTATGAAGTGGGGATAGCGCAAGCAGTTGCCTCCAGGTTGATATCCATCTACAGGGAAATATTCCAAACATATGGTGCACCTGAGGAACTTAGTACAGATGGTGGACCACCTTTCTCAGCCCACCGTTCAGAGGGAGCCTGTCTCGTTTGTCCGTAAGTTAGGGTCGTTCCTGGTGGATTCGTCGTGCTTAGTCTTAGTGTAGAAGCGGAATGCCATCCTGTACCCCGACATAAACAGGGCAGGGAGCTAGCGGGAGGTTATCGGGTGATTGTAACCTGATCGATCTTATCGGCGAGTTGGTCTCGTCGATAGATACCGGGTCAATCACCATTAGCGGGAGATGTGGACGTGGGCAATTAAGCTACCTTCAAAAACTTTTTGATTAAATACCAGTGTATTTTATTAAAGAAAAGACTATTGTGAGTATGTACATATTAGATTTTTCCACGTTCCATTGGTTAGGCTATTCGGACCATAGAGTCGTCTGTACCCGGATGACGTTTGATGCTAGGCCTAGAATAGCATGACACTGGTATTTCAATCTTTTTTACTAGACAGGCGGGACCTCCAGCAACAGCTAATTAGACTATGCAGTGGAAACTAGCGAAGGCAATTATCGGGAGTAGGTGGTGTGAGCTGCTTAAGTATAGAATTAGGTCCTTCTCTACCGAATATAACCAACGGCTCGTACAAGATAAGGCTAAAAAGGTAAAGGTTCTCAAGAGTAGTCTTTCCCGGTTCTCAGGGATAGCCTGTGCTCTGGAGCGCTTGGCTAGCGAGCGCTACCAGGGTCACGTAGTTAGGCATAGGTTAAACTAGATGTCTAACGAAGCCGTGAACATGGACGCATAATTGCGCCAGGAAGAGGTCCATCGAGGTTCTGATCGATACACTCGTGAAGTCGAGACCGCAGAGGGGCATATTCTGAGGTCAACCGATGACATGTGCGAGGTGCTTCGGTGTCATTTATGGCCGGTTTACCAAGGAGCCTGGTTTCTGTGATGAATAGTTCCGCAGCTTTTTGGCTGACTTTCCTTGGCTTTCGCCGATTGAAGCGGTTAGCTGTGAGAGTGAGATCCCAGAAGGCTAAGTCTGCCTGTCATTGAAGATGGTCGGCAGTGGCAAGTCTCCAGGACTTAGTCGTTTACCCTATAAATTGTACTTGAGGATGGCGCACATCTTTGTGCCGATGTCGTGTTCAACAACTGGTTCCGGCAGGGGTCCATTCCCAACCGGATCACCGTTGTGTGATAACGCTGTTGAAAAGGGGCAAGGATGGAGGGCGTGAATTTGATGATTACAGGCCCATATATCTGCTAAGCACAGAGTTAAAGATTTTGAGCAAGATCTTGACGGAGGGTTTAGAGTCAATTGCCGTGATTCTGTTAGGACCCGAGCATACTTGTGTTGTGAAGGGCCGAACAATTCAGAGCAACCTGAATGTGATCCGCACGATCCTCGAGGGTGTAACAGACGACGAGCAACCGTGCTGATCCATTTGGATCATTCCGAGGTATAGGGTCCCCAATAACGACTGCTCCAAAGAGAGAGAGAGAGAGAGAGAGAGAGAGATCAGCCGTATTCAGAAGTGAACAGCGACTCAGAAGCGGATGAAGCCATAGATCCAGATTATAGAGGCGCGGCTGAGGTCAGAAACCCATAATACCCCAACCCAAAAAAACCCCAGTGACCTGATCGGATATCTTTGTCTGACAAAGTTCAATGCCGAGCTTTTGACGTCGTAAATCAAGCAGTGGAATTTGTTAGATTAAAGTGTGCAAGTCGCAGGTGAGAAAAAGCGTCACGTGTTTTTTCAAGTGTTTTCACACGTCAAGATAGACTTTGCTTCTGCGACCGGTCTGGTCGAGGCAATTTCAGTCCCATGTAACCCCAGCAAGTGGTGCCTTTCCATCGACAACTCATCCAGGAGTCTCTATCGGTGCAGATCCATAAGGGGAACATGCATCTATTTCTTCCCCTGGATCACTCGGTGCAGCTCAAAGAGGAATACAGCCGTGTCAAGATCTTGCTAGGTACCTTGAAATATGATTAGTACCATTGGGAGTTTATCGGAGACTTCAAAATGCTGGATTTCCTGATGTGTATCCAAGGTGGCTTTACCAAGTTTCCGTGTTATCTTTACCTTTGAGACATCAGGGACACCGTGGCACATTACTACAAGCGGGACTGGCCCCAACCGAGCGAGTTCAGTGTGGGTAGGAACGACGTCAGATGGAAAACACTATCAAACCTCTGGAGGGTATTGTTTCCTCCACTGCACCTAAAATTAGGACGTATGAAACAATATGTCACAGCTCTAGATAAGGAGTCTACAGCCGTCAAATATCTTCAAGACTTCTTCCTTAAGCTGCTTGCGGCAAAATCAAAGCCGGTGTGTTCATCGGAACACAAAGAAAGATCATAGAATGCAAGGGATTCCCAAGAAGCTCAGTAGGACGGAAAAAGCAGCGTGAAACAACTTTGTCGCAGTGGTTCTGGGCTTCCTGGGGAATCACCAGGCTGAAAACTATGGACAGCTTGTTAAGACATTGGTGAAGAACTGGGCTGCAGGATGTCTCTCAAATTTCATATGTTTGACGCTGATCTTGATAAATTCAAGGAGAGCATTGGAGCGTACTCAGAGGTGGAAGGTGAGTGCTTTCAACAGGATATACTGGACTTTTAACGCCGCCACCAAAGATCGTATACCGAAAACATTACAGGAGATTATACATCTAATTCGTTAAGGGTAATTTTCTGAGAAATCGAAAATCGCGTAAAATTACTCACATCCAAATTTTTGTGGTCGCTCTTGTGTAATACTAGAATGCTACTTTTGAATTTTATGCCGTTTTGTCCTTTGCATGAACGAGAATGTCCTTGTGTAACACTAGAATAAATAAATGCTACTTGTGAATCATATTTCGTCTTGTTCTTTGCGTGAACGAGAATGTCCTTGTGTAATAGTAGAATAAGTAAACGCTACTTTTGAATCATATGTCGTTTTGTTCTTTGTGTGAACGAGAATGTTCTTGTGTAATCCTAGAATAAATAAATGCTGCTTTTGAATCATATGTCGTTTTGTTCTTTGTGTGAACGAGAATGTCCCTGTGTAACCCTAGAATAAATAAATGCTGCTTTTGAATCATATGTCGTTTTGTTCTTTGTGTGAACGAGAATGTTCTTGTGTAATCCTAGAATAAATAAATGCTGCTTTTGAATCATATGTCGTTTTGTTCTTTGTGTGAACGAGAATGTTCTTGTGTAATCCTAGAATAAATAAATGCTGCTTTTGAATCATATGTCGTTTTGTTCTTTGTGTGAACGAGAATGTTCTTGTGTAATCCTAGAATAAATAAATGCTGCTTTTGAATCATATGTCGTTTTGTTCTTACTCTTCATGAACGAGAATGTTCACATTCGCCAGTTTTCCTATTGGGATTAGGTAAATTTCAGAAATTTTATTATTATGATCACAAAAGCAGTTTGAAGCAAATATTACTCATTTTTATACTTTTTATCAAAATAGAAAATAACAGTTTCTACCCAAGGAAAAAATCGTGTTACATGGTAATATTTTGACACATTTAGCTTTCCATACTCAAGAAAGGACACTCTTATAGTGAGGAATCAGTCTAAGTATTTGAATAGTTTATTAAGGCAAAAGACGAAGATTACTTTTAATTGAATAAACAACTTTGAGTTTCGTTAGAAAACCTTTCAAAAATTGATTTTAATTTGATTAAATGCTAATGTATTTTTATTAAATAAGAAAACATTTTGATTAAATGCCAATGTATTTTTATCAAATAAAAAAGCAATTTGATTAAATGCTAATGGATTTTTATTAAGTAAAAACATTTTGATTAAATACCAGTGTATTTTATTAAAGAAAAGACTATTGTGATTAAATAATTGTATTTTCAATTATTAAAAGATTAGTTTCATTAAAGAACATTTAAGAGTCCTTTTATTAAATAAATGCTGTTTTGATTAAATACTTGTTTATTTTATTAAGTAGAAGGTATATTGATCAAATGCGGGTATATTTTTATTAAATAAAAGAATATTTTGATAAAATACAAGTGTATTTTTATTAAATAAAAGGTCAATTGGTCCTCGTATTTTGATTGAATACAAGTTTAATTTATTAAATAAAAAAGGATTTTAGTAAAATGCGAGGGTACTTTTATTAAATAAAAGCTATTTTCATTAAATGCACCTGTATATTTATTAAAGGCTATTGTAATTTTATTCATTAAAATCTATTTTTATTAAATGCCCGTATATTTTGATTAAATGCAAGTGTGTTTTGAATAATGCTACTGTATTATTAATAAACAGAAGAGTATTGCGATTACATAAAATAGTATCTTGATTAAATGCATGTGTATTTATTGAATAAAAATATATTTTCGTTAAATGCAAGAATTTATTTTGGTTTTGTCGTTTCATGTGAAACAGATCGATATCTTACTAATAAAATTGGTTACAGAATTTGTCAGAATGTGTGATATAGAACATTGAGAAGATTATGAATTAATCAAATGAAACTACTGTCCGCATCTAGTTTGAGATATTCTCAATGATTTTGGTTTATTTCCGAAATTTCTATTTATTATTGTTAGGCCCCGAAATTTCTTCTTCATCACTGAAACAAAAGGGCAAACGAAAATGTTATTTAAAATAGATAATTATCTATTTGACATTTTAAAATCCTTCTTGATCGGGAAAATAATCTTTCAGCAGTCGCTTCGTATTTTTATGGATACTACTACTACTACTATTACTATAGCGACTATAACTACTTCTACTACTACTACTAATAATAATAATAATACGCAAAATGATTAATGTAACTCTTCCAATACTTTCCAACACTTAGTAAAGAGCACGAAGAAGAAGAAAAAATCACGATAATAAACAGCATGAATGGCTCTCGTGCCTAATAATCTTCATTAATTGGCGGTTATTTTCGACGGACTACAATAAATATCCCGTTTAATATTACAGATTTGCCTGTCTGTTGCCTGACTATAACCCATTGAACGTGTCTGTTCTTCGGCGGGTGAGCATCATAGACCCTTGTTAAGGTGGTTGTTTTGTTTGCATTTAGGCTGAAGGATAAGGCAACGAAATGGATTTGGGAGTCACATTTAGATTCTTTGGGAAACCCTCAATCGGTGACCGCCTGAGTAGAGTAGGTAGCCCGACTTGAAGGCATTGCTAGCCCCCAACTGCAAGGTTACGTGCTGGTTTTTCACCAACAACCTTTTAACATCGGGCTGTGAGCATATGCCTTGTGTACCTTCAACAGACTAGGTGTCATGATGAATACATCGGTCTTTACATATTTTTATCCCACTGTCAATTTGTTTGACGTGTTACACCCTTACTACCTGTTGAGGAGTCCACCCCTTTTTATACAAATGGACTCACCCAGTGTATACTTATATTACTACCAGTGAATACCCGAGAGATAGAGCAAGACCAAGGAGTCGAGTCGAGTCAAGTCCAGAGTGACAGAGTAAAAGGTTGTAGGTAACCGGAAGAGTGAGGGGTGAGGTAACAGCGTTGTAGGAGTTCCAGTGAGCGAGGACGTAGACTCAGTAAGAAGTCATACAGCGATACTTCAATACCAAAGACTGTATATATATTTTGCTACTAACCCGTATTCCTGGAACTACTAACCTGCTTTACCAGTTTGTATTATTACGTTAATACATTATTTTCATATATTCATTGCTGGCGTTTGTTATTTATTTGTACCGGATTTCAACCCGGAATCCACAACTTGGCGACGAGGATATCGAACTCACACGGGAAGAACAAAAAAGATACAATTTCTCCCTCATCAATTTGGCGACGAGGACTTCGAACTCACACGGAAGAATTTTTTTTTCTTTCTCGTTGACCACAGCAACTTTGGCGACGAGGAAATTCGAACTCACACAGAAAAAGTACAAAGAAAAATTCTCCCTTGCCGACCACAACGACTTGGTGTCGAGAAATTGGGACCTACAAGGAAAGAAAAAATTTCTCTCTTCTCACCACAACAGCTTGGGCGACAAGAATTTGCATTTCTCGGAGACTCAAAAGAGAAAATTGCCGTTTTGCCAGTATCCACAACTGTGTAACAAAGTGTTACGAGGATTAAAATACAGAAAATCGAGTTTTTTTTCGTAAGACTCTTACCATGGATGATTTTAAAAGTATTTTAGTAGAACTTGTTAAACACCAAAATGAACAGCAATTACAATTCCAAGAAAGAATGGAAAAAAATATTACTACAAACGCAGAAGGAAAATCATGAAAGACAAATGCAAAATGAAGAAAGACAATTTCAACTCCAGGAGCTAATTGTAAAAGTAGCGAGTAATGCACAACAACAAAATATTGAAAAAGAGGCGACTTTTTCTCAAGACGCAGTATGGAACACGATAGAAACATTAAAATATTTCCTAGAAGAGGATAAAAATTTCGGGGACTTTTTCAGACGTCATGAAGACATCTTCAACATCGATTGTCAAAACTGGACAGAAGCAAAAAAAGCTACGACTATTACTCAGAAAATTAGGAACGGAAGAATACACAAAATTCGTGGATTACATTTTGCCAAAGAAGACAAATAATTTAACGTTTAATGAAGCAGTTACATGCCTGACGGAGCTTTTCAGCCCGAAAACATCACTCTTTCACAAAAGGTTGAAATGTCTTAACCTCGTAAAGAATGAAAATGAGGACTATTCCACGTTCGCCGCAATCGTGAATAAACATTGCGACGATTTCAAGTTGGCAGAATTGACCCCAGACAATTTCAAGTGTCTTATTTTTGTACAAGGGTTAGTCTCAGCAAAGGATAGCGAAATGCGCAAAAGAATGCTTTCAAAACTGCAAAATGAAGCTGGATTAACACTACAAAAACTATCGGAAGACTGCCAAAAATGCCTGAGCATAAGGAAAGACTCAAAGGATATTGAGGAGTCAGGAGTATCACATATTCGTAAGTTAGACAAAAGTTTACGTTTTTCACCCTCCCCGGAAAGAAAAAAATTCTATAATAATGAAAAAAGATTTTTACCCTCCTTGGAAAGAAAACGAAAATTCTATAATAATGAAAAAAGTTCAACGTACAGGGCAAATAATGACGAAAATCAAAGTAAATATTAGCCCCCACCCCCATCTGCATGTTATCAATGTGGAGGACTACACTGGAATAAGGATTCGAGTTGAGTCCAGAGTGACAGAGTAAAAGGTTGTAAGTAACCGGAAGAGTGAGGGGTGAGGTAACAGCGTTGTAGGAGTCACAGTGAGCGAGCACGTAGACTCAGTAAGAAGTCATACAAAGATACTTCAATACCAAAGACTGTATATATATTTTGCTACTAACACGTATTCCTGGAACTACTAACCTGCTTTACCAGTTTGTATTATTACGTTAATACATTATTTTCATATATTAATTCCTGGCGTTTGTTATTTAATGGTACCGGATTTCAACCCGGAATCCACAACACTCAATCAACTCAATCACTCACTCACTCACTCACTCAATAATAATAATAATAATAATAATAATGACCCGCATGAAAATCACCAACACCCGGTTACAGTGACAGGACCTGTAACACACAGACAAAACAATGAAAGCTAATAGGACACCGTAATCAAAGACCAAAAAGGCAGAATGTGCCTTCTTGTTGCCATGGCAGTTCCTGCAAATTGTAATCTTTGAAGATCTTCAAAATCTGTGAATATACAAGGATCTTGAAGTGGAATCTTAAAAATGTGGCACGTGAAGACATCAATAATTCCAGTTGTTATTGGAGCACTCGGACTGATTTGGAAAAGGTTCCGATAGACATTGAATGGATTCTTGGTAGCCAATGCCTTAAAGAAATACAACAAATTGTACTCAAAAGTGCAGTTCACACAT
The DNA here is from genome assembly GCA_903632075.3 of Acanthosepion pharaonis. NCBI lineage: Eukaryota > Metazoa > Mollusca > Cephalopoda > Sepiida > Sepiidae > Acanthosepion > Acanthosepion pharaonis. Next base: position 615,651 of record CAHIKZ030001019.1, on the reverse strand, counting down.
TACGAAGGGGTTTGTCTATGTAAAATGTGGGCGATCTTAGTTTTTCGTTTTCTTACAAAAATGATTAATAGAAAATGTCATGAAGCCATTTCTGACCTTAGGTCTCTGCTTGGGACCCGGAAGGAAATGTGTACAGAACATAAATCAAAAGAAATAATAATAATAATAATAATAATAATAATAATAATAATAATAATAATAATTTATTAAAAATTGTCCTCTCCAAGAATGCTTGTTAAATGACACTTAATATATAGTTTTTATATCGTCTTTACATCGATATATACTTTCCTGAGTAGATGGACAACTGTCCACTTAAATTTTCTGAATATTTCCCGAGATCTTTTTAATATTCTTCACTTGATTTCTTGATTGCTTCCAGTGTTGTGTTATACGCATGGCAGTTGCTTTAAGATGTCACGTTTCACATTCCAAATATTTACTTGGTTATTTTGACATTTTTGAACTGTATCTGATGACACTTCCATATCTATAAGAAGGCCTATTTTTGTATTTAATCACTGTGTAGACTTATATATAGACTTATGTGTAGACTTATATATAACAAAGATTAGCCAAATCTTTATTATTACTAATAATATTATTATCATTGTTGTTATGTGCAATTTATCAAATCGCTTTATATAAGAATTAATGCAGATTAACCAGCAGGCTTCGGTGTCATGCAGTTTTCTTCTAAGGCTTTTGGATTATTTGTGCCGTTCCAAATAGATTTATTTCCTGTAACCTCTCCCAGTGGATAAGCAATGCCAATTTTCTTTATCCAGGTCGTATTCTGTCAGTCAACGTACCAAATGCACTAATGCCAACTGCTACGATTGTTTGTTTGTTTACGGCATATCAAATCATTATGGGTCATTTAATACCGAAATGTAATTTTCTAAGGTGCTTTGAATTAATAAAAAAACGATAGAGGTTATTCTGCTTTCTCAGTTGAATACATGGTAGATGATACTTAGCCTTCGTGAACATACGGTCAGGGATGTGTGGTGTAGTTTTGTTGAAGTTATATTTTAGAATACCGTTTGATTGCTTTAAGGAACTCTAGGATTAAGGTCATGAAAGAGTTCTTTCATGTTGGTTGGTTAGCTAATTTTGGCATATCAACATCTATATGGTGTATTTAATGGTGAAATCTAGATATTTTGAACACTATTTTATGGCTTCACCTAAATATATTTTGAACGGAATTGCATGCCTTCAACTACAGACAAAATGTATTAGTGGTCATTTGCTATAAAATGTATTGTTAGTAATCTTATTATAAATATGTGTTGCTGGTAATCTTGCTATAAATACGTAATTTTATACTTTCATAGTGTTTTGTTTTTGTTTGGGGGGGTTCACTATTTGCCCATAGTTGGGACCCTAACAGGTGCTACCACCCCGGGCCAGGGTGGACCTAGGAGCCACAGCAATTAAGCGGTGGTTCAACGCTCTTCAAAGCCTCCAAACTCCTCATTACAGGCTTTGCAGATGGATGTAGTTTATCTTACTACGAATGATTGTAACATTCGGTTTAAACTTAAATGGATCATGCTTAGTGAGTTGATTATTATTATTATTATTATTATTTTTACTAATGGCCACCGAATACAAGGCCTGAGAGCCAACCAAGGTAGAGGCTTACTCTGTGATGTTGCATTAGCGTAAGAAATGTCAAGAAGTGACGTAGTGAAAAAATTTCAGAGTTCTAGCAGGGACGTTAGAGGTATAATTGTTGACTTTAGAAGGAACCAAAAACCCAATCGTAAACAAGAAACAAGGGATAATCCTCTAATCCTGTTCAATACACCAGTGTGGTATATGAACCGGACAATAGACAAGCTTATCTACTCCTATATTATTATTAGTAGTAGTAGTATTTGTGGTGGTGGTAGTAGTAGTAGTAGTGCTGGTGGTGGTGGTAGTAGTAGTGGTGGTGGTAGTAGTAGTAGTAGTGGTGGTGGTGGTAGTAGTAGTGGTGGTGGTAGTAGTAGTAGTAGTGGTGGTGGTGGTGGTATTAGTAGTAGTGGTGGTGGTTGTGGTGGTAGTAGTAGTAGTGGTGGTGGTGGTGGTGGTAGTAGTAGTGGTGGTGGTGGTGGTAGTAGTAGTAGTAGTGCTAGTGGTAGTAGTAGTGGTAGTGGAAGTATTGCAGTATATTTCCTATCTCAAAATACATTGTTTTAACCATTTCACCCCAACCAAGGCAATAATGTCACTAGGGCGCAAGGGAGTGAAAGAGAATGAGAAGACTTTAGCGAGGAGACATGAGGAAAGGAAAATAAAGGAATGGGTTTCAGAGAGACAGAAAATGGCGATTAGCTTTGCATTTAAATTTGGGAAGATTGTAGTTGACAGGGAAGAAAGAAATCGGAAGGGAGTTCCACATCTGACAAGTGCGAATGTAAATCGTCAATTTACTTTTCTCAAACATAAGTACCATTTACCGAAAATCTGTTCTGAATCGTAAAATAAAAAAAATGGCAATAAAACTATGACATTACTTAATTAGAAATGATTTTAATTACTTTTAAAATACGATATATTAAGGACACTTGTTGTAAGAAAAGTGTTTTTTTTTCGTTGAATAATGAATTTTTATAAGAATTGTTTTCATTTTTTAATATTTTAATTGGAATAATATATTAAGTTTGAAATCTTTCTGTATTAATTTCACCCTTTTAGATTATTAATGATTATTAATTAAAACTATATTTACTAATATATGGAAAACCCTTTTTAAAAGAATTTTCAATTTCGTGTATATGTGTGGATTTTGTAAATATGGTCGACCATACACGACATTATCAGAAAATAAGAGCGAAACCTATAGTAAATTTAAAGCCAGAAAGTATTTAAAATTCAATATTTGCTCTTTTTAAGAATACTGAGTACTTAGAAATTGGGTGCTACCGTTAAGGCAATTATTTTTTGCCGCTAAAGACCCCATAGAACGACATTAGATAAATATCAATCTGTCATCAAGTTTTCAAACACGTGAAAACCTTAAAAACAGCTACCGCAGGGTTAAAAAGTGCATTTCTGCGATATTTTAAATTTAAAATACAAACTTGTGCAGATGAAATGAAACAACCGCTTTAGTTTCTCATCTTTCGCCATACGGTCAGTTTTAGACCAACTTTAGTTACAGGATGTAATCGATTTCTATTTTTACCTCAGGTTAGGTCATTTGAAGTTGTGCATAGTAATATAGATCTGTTTTCGGGATGTATGAAGAAATTTGTTTGGCCTTGAAAAATATTGCGTCATCCGTGATTGCATCGCATTTTCATCACGCTCAGACTCTATTGTCTCGATTGTCAATTAGTTGTCCTACGTCCATTGCCTTTCAAGAAAGCGTACGAAAATTGTAACGGTGCACGAACACACAGGCAAGCGTTACCAGCGAGCAAATCAAAGTACTATAAACTGATCTGAAAACTCTCCTGATTTAAATCCAATCGAGAATCTGTTGTCAGTCTGCAAGGAACGACTTCGTAGTATGGAAATACGGAGTACTAACATATATGCATTATGTCATGCTTCATTGGAAATAATACGAAAAAAGTAAATAATAACGGAATTATGTTTTTTTTTTCAATTAATTTGCACAAAGGAGTAAATAATATTTATTTCTATCTAGTTGAATTAGAATTTACTTTAAATCAACTAATATTCCTCGATTAAAGTTTCAGAAAAGCATATCTTATTTTTGAAAGAATTTTTAATAAAGTGAATTACATTGCGATGAAAGATGACTGAAAACGGCGCGCGAATCAGTCATTTCAGGAAAGCATCTGCATTTAAAATAGTTTCTAAATATAGCAAAGTGTTTTGTTTGTTTGAAATATTAGATTTAAATTAACTTCAAATTAAATTTAAAAAAATAAGCGATTCAAAAGACATATTTAATTTTTTCAAATTCTTAGATTCCACATGCCTTTTCTTGACAAATACTTTCATGGTAATTGCTCCGATGAGCTGCTTTCACTGGTTCTCAAGCGCCCTACGAGGCTGGCATATCGCTCTCATCCTTTCACAGTACAAACTTTTAAATGTAGCCGTCTCTTCTACTCCAATAGCTTCATACCTCGCACCTCTCTCCTGTTGAATACCCTCCCCTATTACGGTTTCCCTGAGTGCTATAATCTCCAACTATTCAAATGTAATGTCAATCGACACCTCCAGTTACCTTGATCTATCCACTATCCCTCTCCTCATCCTTTCTTCTATCACTCCTATCTGCTCACGCTCCAAATCTTCTGCAACCCCCTGCATCCTAGTGGCTTCACGCCTTGCTCGGGGCGTAATGCTTAAAAAAAAATATCAATTTCAGTTATTTCCATTTTAGTAATTCAACTCTCCAAGTTTATTTGGTTCACCTCTGCTGTGGCCAGGTATTGAACTCACAACTCTTTGATTACAACTCACTGGATTGCTTCAGCCAACGTTTTTATCCACTGGGCTATGTGTCCTTGGGAAGCAAGGCATGGCACTTGGAACTAGAACAGTCTACCCCGGTTGGGTATATACACTAGATACTGACAGTAGTTTCATTATATTAATTTATAATCTTGTCAATGTTTTATATCACACATTCTGACTAATTCAATAACCAATTTTATTAGTGGCATACCGATGTGTCTCACATAAAATGGCGAACACTGATGAAATGACAAAAACAAAATAAACTCTTGCATTTAATGAAAATACTCTTTTATTCAATCAAAATCCACTCGCATTTAATCAAAACTAGCAGCATGACCCGGCGTTGCCCGTGCTTGATTCAAAAATCGTACGACTCATACAGCAATCGCTATCACTTGACTTAAAATATTTTTGCTCTTCCTTGCCTTTAAACAAGTGTCCTTTGCCGTGCTGATGTTGCTACATGCCTTACTTCTTGCCTATCTCACACTGCGGATTTTTTCTAAGCTCTATACTAAACATTAAATCTGTTACGAAAAAAGAACTAAACAAAATGAACACAAAACAATCAAAAACCGAATGAAAAAAGAATGTTAACAAGAAATACTTTTTCACACCCAATCCAGTTCTGCAGAATCAGAATCAACGCTGAGTTTAAGCAAGCGAATAAGCTAATTGGAGTAAAGTGCCATGCAGATTTAAATTTTTCCTACTTGTGATGAATGCAGCTATCGATTTTTTTTTTATTTTGCATTCTAGCATGCTAGTTAACATTCGTGTCAGTCAGCTGTTGGCTCTCATGTTAGCCAATAGAATCTTCCTGCCTATTCGTGGCAGCCATCTATAGGCTCTCACTCTGGCCAGTAGAAAATGGCCGCAAACTACATGAAAACTGCCGTAGAAGCATGAAAAAATTGATTATTTCCACTATCGATGGGAGTTGGGAAATGCAATGTCGGTCTTGACCTTCACGCTAACTTGGAGAATGTGCATGTAAATTTTGGTGCAAATCCGTCGAAAATTGCGGCCGTGTATTCGTTACACACCCACACACATCCTGCCTTTTATAGATAGAGATACTATTTTCTGTAATCGCAATACTCTTTTATTTAATAAAAATGCAATGACATTCAATCAAAATAGACTCGCATTTAATTAAAATATCTTTTATTTAATAAAAATTCATCTGCATTTAATTAAAATGATCTTTTATTTAATAAAATAAACTTGGATTCGATCAATATACCATTTATTTAATAAAGAACCCCTCGTATTTGATCTATGCACCTGTTATTTAATAAAAATACAGTTGTATTTTATCAAAATAATCTTTTATTTAATAAAAATATACTCGTATTTGATCAATATATCTTATATTTAATAGAAATACTCTTGTATTTTATCAAAATAATCAAATTTAATAAAAATATACTCGCAATTGATCAATATAACTTCTATTTAATGAAATAATCGTGTATTTAATCAAAACAGTATTTATTTAATAAAAAAAATCTCTTTCATTTAATCAAAATGCTCTTTTAATTAATAAAAATAAATTAGTATTTAATCAGAATACTCTGTAGATACCCGTTAGTTGATATGACTTCTCAATTTATATTTGACGCAAATACCCCTAAACATGAAACAACAATATTTATATTTTATATCTGTAATGATGTACATGCATAGAGTTTATTATTTTTGTTAGTGTTATATCCCGCTGTCTGAATTAAAGTTTTTACTAATGAAATATTTTTATCCAAGCTCACAAAAGTTGAATAAACTTGCCGCTCAAGATGTTTGAGGTTGAAAAGAATTATAAAGCTGAGAAATACGTTGAGTAAACTTTTAGCTTTAGAAGGGTTGAAGGAGTGAATGTTCCATAATGTTTGTAATTGAGTTTCCATTGCTTGTCATTAAGTTTGTAATGTAGTTTGGAAGATTTCGTACGTACGCGTATGAGTGCGTGTGTGAATATATTTACAGCGTCTTCCCGAACTGGCAATCGAAACGCAGTTTCCTTTAAGGCTACATTTTCGTAGGCGAATGAAATCAAGAAAAAGAGGAAGAATGAATTTGTGTCTAATATTTGTAATCAGCGTAATCACGTGACAGGCTCGAAAAGGGCATTGACAGGGCGGAATTTTTTTTTTTTTTTTGTCAGGTCAAGAACTAGGTTGTTATTCGGACTTGATTTAAATATTAAGTGACCAATGAGAAGTTGAGGTTTTCTGAAAATATGTATGCAGCTTGATCCACTTTTTGCACAGATTTGTACAAAGTTCAACATTGATAAGAAAGTGGTAGAGTGAGGCTAAAACTCTTTTAATTCTTGAAAAAATGGATTCGGTTCGAAATTCCAGTGTATATCACGTGAAGAATATGACGTCATGAATATGACAATAAAGACGAGGTCAAAAGTCTGGACAATGTAAATAGTGCAAAACGTTCATATAAGTTTATATATTTACGAACCTCCTCTTCGAGGTAAGATGTGGCACAAGGCCGAGTTTAAGGCTCGGTCAAAAATTCCCCCGTATAAAATAGGGTTGGGTAGCTGTTTCCCGAGACTAGATTCTGGCCTTCGACATAGCTCCGTCTGGGGATCCTCTCTGCCCGGAGGCAGGGAGTTTGACCAGCAGAGCTGGAAAAGATTCCAGCTGTTTTTGTTTTTTTTATCTCGTAATGACGTCGGTGATCGTCCAATATAGACATTGATCTACCCTGTCATGACGGTTTTTGTACTTATTGCGAATGATCTGGAAAAAGTTAACAATAGTTTCAATGTATTCGACACATAACTAACATTTTAGGACTGTACTATTGTACAAGATACTAGTTTCCTACTTTCGTGTAAGAAAACTCGGCTCGCGTGCAGGCATGAAAAAAACCACAAATTGGTACTGCAAATTTATCTACATAAGCATTTTTGCTATGTAGAGGCTTTTTTTTCTTCTATTTCCTGTTGGCATAGCCTTTTCTTTTCATGTTTCATGTTTGATTTTGCGGCATTTATATCTATCTATCTATCTATCTATCTATCTCATGTTGTCTGTCTGTGTGTCTGTCATGGGCGTTGTTACCTCGCCCAGGCCGCATTTCTCACCCGATTTCGATGCGGTTTTCACCATAAGTTTATAAATGGCTGCCGTAAGGACATGACGGAGCCCGATTTTTGAGTTCGGACTCAGATTCCGAAAAAATCGATAATCGGAAAAATCGAAAAAATCTGCTTACAGAAGGAATGATCGCATTTCAACCAGATTTGACACCCTCTTAGAGTCTACCATTAGAATTGTTGTCCAGAAGTTTCATGACCACGGACCCCTAAACAACACGGAAAATCGATAAAACCCAAAAAACGATACGCCCAGATTGCGCCTGAACCAACCGGATTTATAAGGCGGCCATTGGGAGTCACCATGTGAAGTTTCAACTCTGAGCAGCCCCAAACAGAGTGCAAATCGACAATCGGCCAACCCTTAAAAATGTTTTTCCGGTTGGGTATTTCCTAAATGTAGATTAATTTAAGGTCACGCTATGCGCGGGAAGAAACAGGTCAGTGCGTGCAGTGGAGTGGAAGAAAACATTTTACCTCAAATTCTGGAATTAGTCCAGGGCCATTGAAATTCGGCTTTTTTTTTATCCCTGCTACCAGGTCTGACCTTGAGCCAAAATGAAATATTCGACTTTGTCAACACTTTTGCTTTAATCGTCGCATCTTCCCACAATAAGCACTTCATTTATTCGCGTCTTTACTGAAAAGTTGACGTCGCGTTGTTAAACAATTTTGAGCTCTTTTTATTTGAACTTAAAATCGGATCAAATATGGTTTCCAAAGTACCGTGTTAACAAAACAAGGGCAACAACAACCCCGCCCAAGTAGTATGACCAATTTCAACATTTCAGAAAACTGTGTGAAAAAGTATTTGTTGTTAACATTGTTTTTTCATTCGGTTTTTCCAGTTACGAGTCATTTTTTAAAGCTGAGCGTTTTGTGTTCATTTTGTTTAGTTCTTTTTTTGTAACGGATTTAATGTTTAGCATATAGCTTAGAAAAAATTCGCAGTGTGAGATAGGCAAGAAGTAAGTCATGTAGCAACATCAGCACGGCAAAGGGCACTCGTTTAAAGGCAAAGAAGGGCAAAAATATTTTAAGTCAAGTGATAGCGATTGCTGTATGAGTCGTACGATTTTTGAATCAAGCACGGGCAACGCCGGGCCATGCTGCTAGTCTACTTTAACGCTTGTCCTCCGATATTCTCCTCATCTTTATTGTCATATTCACGACGTTGTACGCTCCGCCCTTTTTCAGCTGATTGGAACTGAACCCTTTATTTCGTCCATCGGGTAGATTGTTCTAGTTCAACGTGCCATGCCTCTTCCGGATGAGGATATCAGTGTATGAATTTTGAGGACTTATAAACTTAATGTCTCAGTAATCATTTTTCATCAGAGCTCATATTGCAATTTTTGTTGTCATTATTATTGCTTTTATCTAGCACTCCGTATTACTAGTTCCCATATTGTTTTTATTTCTATGCTTGCATGGCTTACGGGATCTTTCTGGGCTAGCATATGTGCTGATTCCTTATGCGTTCGTATATTCCAGTGATGTTCTCTGTCTATTATTCCACCCTCATCTCACAGGAGGCGGTGATCTCCCTTTTCCCTCCATATGTAGTCAGCTACGCCTGATTTTTGTATTTCATCACGTTTTACGCATTTACTATGTTCTGGCAGCCTTATCATAAGGGTTCGACCTGTTTCTCAATTATATTTCTTATCACAGCTGCACGGGATGGCGTACATACAGTTCTTAGTTATTGTTGTGGTAAACCCTCCTACAGTAGAATGAACTCTTCCTCCTCTCATAAATACTGCGAGAGTCGGATACCAGAGAGTGTGAAGTGAAGTGGAGTAGTAGACGCAGTGCTAATCTACTTATTACTAACACTATTGTTTTGTATATATCTTCAATATACTTTTTCAACCTAACTTCGTCTTCCGTGTCTTTCTCTCTGGCCCCTAAACAGGCCACAACAGTTATGTTCTCTTCTGTGGGTGGGTTTTACTCGGAAGAGGTGTCTGCGAAGTGTCGAACCACTTTTGAAGGTCGTCCTGTTGTTATATGGACCACAGATGTTTTGTATTTGCTCCGATAATCCCTTCACACAGGTTAGGCAGAGCAAAGCTGTTTTCTGAGTACAACGGCCGAAACGTAAAATAAAGATAAGGACAACAGGTCGAACAACCTGCTGTTCATCTCGAGGTCCTCGACAAAATCCAGAGATGGATATGCATTTTGATAGGTCCTAACCTGTCTTCTCGTCTACAGTCACTTTTACACCGACGTAATATGACTTCCCTCTGTCTTTTTTACAAGTATTTTCCTAGCAGCTGTTCTGGTGATATGGTTTTACTTGTTTCCAAGCTGCATGAATTTAAGCGTGCTACTAGGTTGGCATCTCGAAACGGTTAAATGTAGCCGTCTCTTCTACTCCAATATCTTCTTATCTCCAACTTCCCTTCTGTGGATCTCCCTCCCTCTAACTTGCTTCCCTGATAGGTAAGACCTTCAAATATTCAAATGTAATATCAATCGACATCTTCTGATGCCTTGATCCTAATCCCCGTCCTTCTCTATGTCCTTTCCTCAAACAACCCTCTTTACTCCTGCTCTCACTTTATACCCCTTGTATAACCTACCTAGCAAGAGTTGAAATTTCTAGGGCACATAATGAGGAAAGAGGGCTTGGAAAATTTGATACTCACAGGACAGATTAAAGGCAAAGAGGGATAGAGGAAAACAATGCATAACCTACCTAGCAAGTTTTAGAGAAAATGAAAACAAAAAGGACACTTATACTTAACATCAGGAAGAGACAGTTGAAATTTCTATGGCACATAATGAGGAAAGAAGGCTTGGAAAATTTGATACTCACAGGTCAGATTGAAGGCAAAGAGGGATAGAGGAAAACAACGCATAACCTACCTAGCACGTTTTAGAGAAAATGGAAACAAAAAGGACACTTATACTTAACATCAGGAAGAGACATTTGACGTTTCTAGGGCAAATAATGAGGAAAGAGGGATTGGAAAATTAGATACTCACAGGACAGATTGAAGGCAAAGAGGGATAGAGGAAAACAACGCATAACCTACGTAGCAAGTTTTAGAGACAATGGAAACAAAAAGGACACTTATACTTAACATCAGAAAGAGACAGTTGAAATTTCTATGGCACATAATGAGGAAAGAAGGCTTGGAAAATTTGATACTCACAGGTCAGATTGAAGGCAAAGAGGGATAGAGGAAAACAACGCATAACCTACCTAGCACGTTTTAGAGACAATGGAAACAAAAAGGACACTTATACTTAACATCAGGAAGAGACATTTGACGTTTCTAGGGCAAATAATGAGGAAAGAGGGATTGGAAAATTAGATACTCACAGGACAGATTGAAGGCAAAGAGGGATAGAGGAAAACAACGCATAACCTACGTAGCAAAGTTTTAGAGACAATGGAAACAAAAAAGGACACTTATACTTAACATCAGAAAGAGACAGTTGAAATTTCTATGGCACATAATGAGGAAAGAGGGCTTGGAAAATTTGATACTCACAGGACAGATTGAAGGCAAAGAGGGATAGAGGAAAACAACGCATAACCTACGTAGCAAGTTTTAGAGACAATGGAAACAAAAAGGACACTTATACTTAACATCAGAAAGAGACAGTTGAAATTTCTATGGCACATAATGAGGAAAGAGGGCTTGGAAAATTTGATACTCACAGGACAGATTGAAGGCAAAGAGTGATAGAGGAAAACAATGCATAACCTACCTAGCAAGTTTTAGAAGCAATGGAAACAAAAAGGACACTTATACTTAACATCAGGAAGAGACCATTGAAATTCCTAGGGCACATAATGAGGAAAGAGGACTTGTAAAATTTGATACTCACAGGACAGATTGAAGACAGCTAGGCAGTGGAAAACAACGCATAACATACTTAGAAAATGGGTGGCGGATTTAGAAAAAATAACAAAAAGTTAAAATTTAAAAAAAAACTACAAAGGCCATGAAATTGTGGAGAGCCTTTGTGTTGATGGGACATGTCGCATGAAAAAAGAGATAATTAACAGCTGGAATAGCACGGATTTTAATGAGCGTTATTTTAATTTACAAATTCAATTCAGTTTTCAATATTACACCCACTCGCCTGATTTACTCCTATCTGAATTTTTTTCTTTCGTATTCAAATGCTGTATTTCATTATCTTCATTCTTACCAGCTGGATTAACTTCCTGCTCGAATTCCTTAATCACTGTATCTATAGAATTATATTATCGCTATTAATAATCTTTCTTTGCTTGAAGGTGGTCCTTACGCAATTATTTAAACCAGATTCCATGCGAAAATCATCACTGGCACTTTTTGCATGCTTTAAAAGCACTTTATTATTATTATTATTATTATTATTATTGTTAAAATTATTATCTTTATTATTATTATCATCTTTATTATTTTTTTTTTTTTTCCTACGATTTCTGTTGCATACACAGTTCCTTCCGGGTCCCAACCAGCGAAAATGGCTTCATGACATTTTCCAAGGAACATTTTTTCGAAAAAAAAAAAAAAAAAAAAAACCCGAGATAACGCACATTTTACATAGATAAAGCTCTTCGTAATGTGTGTGCTTTACGTGTGACATGGGCTACCAGGAAACAATGAGTCTATTTATTTATTTATTTATTTATTTATTATTATTATTATTATTATTATTGTTTTTGTTGCTGTTTTCATATCATCATTCGCAAACATTAAGTTGATTATGTCACGTCCAATCAGATAAAATATCTGACAACCATTTCCTCTTCCGCTCGACCACCCAGAATATAAAAATATGAATATTACTTAAGGAACGATGTCGTCGAGAAGCAATGCCATATATATAAATCTGGTGATTAAATGAAAACGTTGAATTCTTAAAAGTTCTCAGTGTATAACGGGTCTTCAAACATTTTGCACCAACGATCCGTTTATGCAAACCTTCATCTCTCATCAACACCAGGAAAGATGTGGATTCATATTTTCCCAAGTAAGTGAATGCTACAAAGCAAACTGAAATTTGTACTCGACTCTTGGATTTCTCATCCCGAGCCGATATCCATTTCACCCGACGCACGTGTAAGCACCTGGTATTCCCAAGCGGTCACCCATCTAGGTACTGACCAGTCTTAACATTGCTTAACTTCAGTGATTGGATGAGAATTTAGTTCACTCATTTCTTATCCTGAGCTGTTTCTAACACATCCTACTAACCAAAAATCCATGCTAACAGTACCTGGTATTCTCAAGCGGTTACCCATCTAGGTACTGACCAGGCTCAACTTTGCTTAACTTTGGTGATTGGATGAGAAATAAGCTCACTCATTTCTCAGTTCGAGCTGTTTCTAAGACATCTCACCACCCACACGTTGAAGCTTACAGCATCTAGTATTCCCAAGCGGTTACCCATCTAGGTACTGACCAGTCTTAACATTGCTTAACTTCAGTGATTAGATGAGAAATTGGTTCACTCATTTCTCAGCTCGAACTGGATCTAACACATCCTGCCAACCACAAATCCATGTTTACAGAACCTGGTATTCCCAAGCGGTCACCCATCTAGGTACTGGCCTGGCTCGACGTTGCTTAACTTCGGTGATTCGTACTGGAATTGGCGTTTTACATGATGTGGCCGTAAGCTTTCTCCAGACTCTGGATGCTTACTGCAAACACAGTGTCCTGTAGTATTCTTTGCGTCTTCGAGCGAATATTGTAATTTCTCGTAGTGTGCCAGCTGAAGAGGTTCACTAAATTTTGTGCGTGTAATAGAGTTCAGCACGACAGATGTTCGGTGGCATTTTCCATTCGATGGCGTAATGGATAGCGGCTCGGATTGAGGAGCCGAGTTCGAATTCCAGTCGAATCCATTACATTCACCTACGTGGTAATACCCTTGGGAAAGGTATGAATCCTCTTCTCCCCCACCAAGCTATGGGTAAATAGCAGGACAGACCGGGTTCTATAACCTTAGATGGTCTACATGGCAACCTACTGCGCAAAAAAATCTGCCTCGTCAGTCATGTGTCAGAAGATAAATTATCACCTATGTGTCTATCACGCATGTCACATAACTGAACTGATATTTAATTACGCGCTAATACCCTTGGGAAAGATATGAATCTTCTCTCCCCCACCCAGGTGTGAGTACATAGCAGGACAGATTGGGTTCTATAGCCTTGGATCGCAACTGGTCTACCGCAGAAAGAAATGGCAACCTACTGCGGGAAAAATCAGCCTCGTCAGTCATGTATCGAAAGACATATGATCGGCTAAACATATCACGCATGTCACATAACTGTCTGATTTATTGGTTATTGGAACCAATAAATTTAGACAAGAAAGAGTGGATTCCAGAAAGCTTCAGGCGATCTTGGCACCTGTTTACGAATTTTGTTTTTTTTTAATCTCAGGAACACGTGTCTATGATACTTGCAGAGATCCGGAATAATGAACTATTTGTACAATCAGTATAAATAATGCTATTGTGTTGGCTATTGTGTTGCTATGGTATTGGTTGATCGATTACGTCCTGAAAAGTATGATCGATGTTGTGGATTCAATGAGTTCTTCAAATCGGTAAATGGACCACTACTTCTTAACTTTTATTGTGACAAGGTCCCATTGAGTCATGATCCTCTATGAGAACTAAACATTCATAGACAGATAAGCAAGCCAGCAGATACATACAGCTTGATTAGTTTTTCACAACACTTGTACGTGGATTTCTCCATAGTGTATAGCCATGTTCACACATCAGCTTTCAGCCAGCCACGTTTGACAGAAATTTTGGTTAATTAATCCTCGCTAATACCAGAATCCTTGATAACCCGTGGAAAATGAGAATTATCACTTGCTCTTATGGGGTGGCAAAAGATGGCGGTCGGGCAGAGAATGATGAAACACATTTTAATGGTAAACATGGACCCAACAGCAAGTCAAGAGACACGTAGTAGTCGCCGCTGTAAGTAAAGGCTGGGTCTGTTTTCTTTCAAGCCTCGCAGAATGTATTGTCTTTTATTTCTGTTGATTAGAACAAGAGCTGTATAACTAATATAAATGTTATTATTACCTGATTCTCACGGAGCCCGTGAAACCTAGCCATGTACCCCAGTTTAAGAAGTCCTGACTTAAGGTAACCGTAAGAAACATTGAAGATAATCGTGTGTAGAGTACAGACGTTGTTCACATCCGTATGTATATGCCTACGAAAACCATTCATAGTATAGATTTCAATACTTTGGTCATGTTGGTTCGACCAATGGTAACATGTCTGTCACATGATCTGTCATCGGTGGAGTTGAATTCTCAGCTCAGGGAAGAGCCTAAAAGGCCAATTGATGTTTGGAAACAATTGACTTAATATGTAGGCATTCAGTGGCACACAGACACAGATTATGGAAACTTGAACGCAAACTCGGACTAAGTAAAAATATTAACCCTGCGTTAGTGACCTTGGATTTCCGAAAATGGCGTCTGCTTCTCGCGACAACTGAGTCACACCGCGTGCTACACACTCTCACAGGGGCAGTAGACCAGTGGGGTGAGCAATTAGAAACATGATGCCAACTAGAAATTACGAGTACTTTTTAAAAAAATGTTGTGGTAGCAAAACAACCGTTTGACTAACGCAGGGTCAAAATTATAGAAATGTTTGTACTGACGAGATTCACCTGCTACCGAACACGAACCGGCGAAAACGTGCCTGAAATTACTGAAAATAGAAAAGACCTGATTAACATGCACGGATCGGAATCTCGCATAGCTCCAGTGTGTAAGAAAGATGATTGATTTTTGAGATGAAAGAAGTTTTGTAAACAAACAATCATCAGGTTTCATATATGGACGATCTATATTTTAAAGTAAGTACCTCCACTATTTCGGCATAAATTTTCTATATTGAAATTTAAAATGAATTTTTTACAACGAAAAAACATTCTTGAAGATTTCATTTTAGCTTTATTTGAAAGTTTAATAATTAAATTTACGATTTCTATTAATTAAACAATTCTGGTGTATTTCAGATAGAAACTATATACATTTGATTGTCAAATTTTAAAATTTTCTTAAAAACGGCCATTTTCTTAATTTTAAGAAATTTGTAAACAAACAAATTTATCGATTTTTAAAATATTTAAAAAAATTCTGACACGTTATTTTAGTAAAATTAAAAAAATTTAAAGTTAAAGTAATCTGATTTCAAAGAAATCTTTGTTACTTATAGCATAAAAAAATAATATACAACCAATTATTAACGAGCGATCCTGTTCATCTGATCGATCTATTGATGATTGTTCAATGACGAGCCGATGACAGCTACTACTGATGACCATAAATGACATAATTTTTAAGTCTGAGTTTTTAAAAAAAATATTCTATTTGAGTATGACACACACTAATGGAAATACAATACATAAAATGAAATTATTTAGTGAAATAGTAAATGAAAAAAAGAAAAAATAATTTAAAATTTAAAGTTTACACTTTTAAAGCTGAACGGAAAATACAACCTGTAAGAAACGAAATGTTTTGAAAAGGCCACGTAAAGGGACAAAACCCTTAGATCACGTGACCTTGTTATAATAATGGCAATTTCTGTATATCATACATGGAAATAAGTAATGTATTAAGTAAAAAATACAACATAAAAAATTATTTTTTTAAAAAGGAGCGAAACTAAATTTATTAAACTTAGCAATTTTGGACTCGTAATTTTTTTCTGCTTAACTACTACATAATATCGAGGAGCCCTCCTAATACAAAGCTTTACACGATGTTAAACTATTATAAATTATTATAATTAAAATTTCTTAAAAAACGAAAAAATTCTTGTAAAAATTAATTATTCATCAAAAAAAATTATTTCTTCAGACAATAATGTCCTTAATATTACTTATTTACAAAAGCAATTAAAAGCTTTTCTAATTAAGTAATATCATAGTTTTATTGATTCATTATTTTTCAATCCAGACAAGATTTTCAGTTAAGTAGATCAAATTTGAAAAAAAAAGTAGGTTATTTAGCATCTCCAAAGACTCCTTCTTTTAACAAAAAAATAAAATTGAGGAGCCAAAAATGTTTTGGGCGAAATTTCATGAAATTAACTAAGTGGGGGGGTAACATATTTAAAAAAAATATTTTTTACCAAAATTTTCTAAAAACAAAATATTTCAAAAATAATTTCATTCATTTGTGAATAAGTCCTGAAAATTTCATTAAGATTGGACAGTTATTTTATTTTTACAAGAATTTCCAAATCAATATGATTTCAACGGTAAAAAAACGCAAAAAAAAAACTATGTTATTTTAAACGTCACCACGATGACGTAAACAAAGACGACTTTAACCAAAATTTCGAACGTGTTAGAAAATATTAAAAAATTTCAAAAAATAATTAAAAAATACTTTTTTCTTTCATCTTAATAATAACATAAGCATTTTGACGATAATACTTTATTTTCTTTAAGTTTGTGGCATTTTTCATTTACGCTATGCTGTTTTTCCGCGAAAACAGTGGACATACTTATTTTAAAGTCTCTGGGGGTAGTTTCCCTTTGCGAAAAAAATCGCACTATCACACCCTACTGACGAGACCTACGCTAACTGATTTGTTAGGTGATTTGTATTCGGTGGAGCTAGATTTCTAGCCGAGCATAGAGATTAAAACGTCGATTGAATGTGAGGAAAGGATAAAATTGATGTATACTAGTGGCAATTGGACACAAAATTGTCAACAAACGTAGCCTACCTTTGTTTTTCTATTGTAACCTAGGAAGGGTTACTGAATGAGGAATAATCAAAACAGAGTTTGCAAATTAAATGGTAATCTTAATAACATCTACAAGATACAACACTCGCCAGCAGCATGAAATAGGTAAACCACTGCTAATGGTGGACTACGATATTTACCAGCCTCTCCACGATGTAGGATGCAACACAAGCTAAATTTAATGTGAGGAAATTCGATCCCACGGGCTCGGGCAAAAATTGCCCGTATAACCCGCATACCTCCCCAGACGAGACTCTGCCCTTCGGCATAGCTTCGTCCGTGTTCCTCTCTGTCCGAAGGCAGATAGTTCGACACGGCAAGAGCTTACAAAGCTGCCAGCTCCCGCTGCCAGCGTAGACAGCATATTACGATATTTACCTGCCTCCCCACGGGATAGGATGCGGCATAAGGCCAAATTTAATGTGAGGAAATCCGAGCGGGCTCGGGCAAAAATTGCCCGTAGACACCGCATACGTGGGATCGGGTATCTTCGCCATAGGTTCTTCCGGTTTCCTCTCAGCCTGAAGGCAGAGAGTTCGACACGGCAAGAGCTTCCCACGCTGACAGCTCACTCTGCCAACTTAGGCAGCATATTGCCGTCACTTACAATAATGTCCATTAGTGTTCATATGTACGGTATATAACACTTTCCTATAAATACTTCCATGGTAATTGTTCTGATGAACCCTACTCTATGCTACGTAGACCTTATAAATTTACGCTCAGTGCTAGATTGTTATCAAGGTCTCATCGTTTTACAGTTGAACCGGCTAGATGTAACCGTAAGTTTTATTCTAAGAGTTTCTTCAATCGCACTTCTAGCTTGTAGAACTCCCTTCT